>JALLPE010000326.1:0-18790 GCA_036940025.1 Conticribra weissflogii
AATTTGAGTATTTGTGCATTTAGGCGTTGAGTATTTGAATTTTAGGAACGGCCCAATATAATATGATGAATTTGAGATAATTCTATTTTTAGAGTGTTTTTTTTCGGTGGAATCGTTCAGGAAAAAACTCATGTCGGTCTTACTAATTTTTCCGATGATGCATCCACGTCATCTACCTTTTTTATCTGGGAGCTTTTTGTGCTGTTGTGTCTGGTTTGTATCTGCGTCTCTCATATGATTATTCCCATCTCCCTTTTCTGCTGACAGCCAGACACATGGGTAGCCCCATAAACCACAGTTCACGTTGTCATTTTTTTCGCCAACGAACATGTTTACTCTCGCTTCCCGAGTTGCCCGCCGCTGCGCCGCCCCAGTCGCCAGGCACCAATTGACCCTCAATGCAGGCTTCGCCCAGACCGTCAAGGAAGGATTGACCGCCACTGATGCATGGAACAAGAGTTGCTACTCTGAGATCGACTACACCATCAACGAGAACCTCCCAGTTTATGATGCCGTCCAAAAATTCGCTGCTTACAACATCGGATGCCTAGTCACCACTGATTCCAGCGGTTAGTTTACGCGATGAATCGGAGTCAAAACGAAGTTTTATGCAATTAAATAATAACTTACAAATTGTCTTATTTCAACTGTACAGGGAAAATATCCGGAGTTGTTAGTGAGCGTGACTATGTCTGTAAAGTCGCCCTCCTAGGAAAGACATCTAAGGATTGCACCGTAAAGGAAATATCCACAAAATCTGCGAACTTAATTACCGCGTCCCCATCTGATACTGTGTCAAATTGTATGGCCAAAATGTTGATGAAAGATATTCGTCACCTTCCTTTGTTGGACGACGATGGTCATGTCGTAGGAATTGTCTCTATTAAGGATCTTGTTAAGGCTGAGCTTAAGGAGAAAGAAGACGCCATTAAAACTCTTTCTGACTTTGCTCTTGGGAAGGGGGGGCATTTTGGATCTGAATAATTACAATAATCTGGAGTTTCATCATACCACTGTCGAGTTTTGGATCGGGAAACGTTTGACGCATTAATTTTTGCTATCGTCGTGAATTTCGTCAGGATGAGGTCATCCTTTCCCGTCTGAGACAGAATTAATTCATCATTTTGCACGGCAATTTTCCATGGCACGAAACGAAATGACGGCAGGAAACATGTAGTTTAGTATATTCGGCCTAGCTGACAATGAAAATAATGTTAGTTGAGTTCAAGATATTGACTTGATATTTCAGACACAAGTGCTTCATTTTGTTATTAGGTACTTTTGGCTACTTTAGGTTTGACTTTCGATGCCAAGGGATCGCTTTCCGACATCTTTGCTTCATTTCGTTGTTTGGGAGATTGAATAAATATCACAATGTTTCAAGTTAGTCACATGATGATAGTCAATCCTGATGAAACACACTGTTCGATGCCCTCTTCCTAACACGTGAGAGAAAAACTTATCAGTTAGTTCTAGTACTAATCAGAATCATGAGCAACTCTAACTTAATCTCGAATACAATGATTTTATTGCCTAGAGACCCTCGTGATCTCGTCTAAGATTGCCAATTCTCACGAAGAACAGGCATGTAGAATGGCTTTCCCTTGCACCAATCCAATGCCTCAATATCAGCCAACACCTTCAACAAAGAGGCGTATTCAACCTTTTCAGTGACGATGGCGAAAGCCGCGTCTTGTGTTTTGGCCACAGGGTTTTGGAGAATGGAATGGATAGAAACATTGTGTTTCTCGCAAACCTCGCCAACTTGACGAGTGATACCAACTTTGTCCCTATAGTTGAGTCGAAGGAAGAAGACAGAGGAGTAGTTGTTGATGAACTTAGTTTCTGATGCGGGGTTGAAGGGAAGTGGATTTGTATCACCCTTGGCCAAAGCCACAATATCGTTTATGCAGGAGTTAGCAGTGGGGTACCTTCCGGCACCTTGCCCAATGTAGATGGAAGATACAAGGTTATCAGAAACAATCTCAATGGCGTTGGTGGCCCCATTCACAGATGAAAGAGGATCATCATTAGTGACATAGCAGGGAGAAACGAAGGCGGAGACTTCGCCTTTTTCGTTCTTCTCGGCCACACCCAAAAGTTTGATAGTTCCTCCCAACATTTTGGCGTATTCAAAATCAATCTTGGTCAATTCCGTAATTCCCCTGCATGAGATCTCATTTTCGTCCACATTCATTCCATATGCCAACCTCATCAAAATCTTGAGCTTGGAACGAGCATCAAACCCACCAACATCCAAAGTAGGGTCGGCCTCAGCATATCCTAATTTGCTCGCTTGGTCCAAAGCCTCATCATAGCTCTTCTTATCCCTATCCATAGCTGTCAACATGAAGTTTGTGCATCCATTGATAATTCCACTCATGAAGTTGACATTGTCTCCAACAAAATCACTTTGCATAGAACGAATGATGGGAATACCACCGCAAACAGCGGCTTCGTATCTGAATTCTACCCCATTCGTAAGACTTCCTAGCAATTTCTCAATCTCGGGCAAATCTTTGGCAATCAGAGCCTTATTGGCGGTCACAACCGATTTTCCCTTCTGCAAGGCCGACACTACCACATCTTTGGCATCGGTTGTTCCTCCCATAACCTCCACGGCGACATCGATCTCATCGTCGTTCAATATTTCGTCGTAGGAAGTGACAATGGAGCAACCCTCGGGTAATTCAAAATCACGAGATTTATCGGCGTCTCTGACGCAGACCTTACGGACTTTGATGTGTTTTCCGGTGAGGGCGTGGAAATAAGATTCTTTTTTGGATATAATGTCGACGATTCCTCCTCCGACAGTTCCACCTCCGAAAATACCGAGAGTTATGGTGTCGGAGTCGGCCATTTGGAGAGTAGATGGGATCTAAGTTTTTCGGTACGATGTTTTCATTGTTAGAAGACAATAGATAAATTCCTTTCGAGGAGGCAAAGAATAAAGTCACAAAATATGAAACAGTACGTGTCCAAGAACCAAGAACCCACGATGGCATAGTAATCTACAAACTGTAACCGAGGTTTTCAAAATGTTTTCTGAACGGCAATTACTCACCCTCAATGCAGTCGATCTACGCCCGACCATAGGACTAAAAGCATCAGTACCGGTAACGGCCAAAGCTGTGGCGATGAAAGCAGTTTGGAATTTCATAGTGTTTATTCGTTGATCTGTCGCTCAAAGAATGAATCGTTTCTTTGATGTAGGCGGTGAAACAAACTTAGGTTTGTCCCCTTTGACAGAAAATAAATATCAACTCTGAGCAATGGATAGATGTTTTTTTACAATGAGAGATGCTATCGAGTACCTACTATGGTACTACTACCACATGATTTGTATCTTGTTCATCCAAATAATAGTTAACGATGAATAGAGTTCTCGATGCAGCAAATGCACGCACTTCTCTTTGTGCGTCGCTGAGGAAGTATCGTACATCTACATTGGAGGGCTCAAAAGCTGCCGCATCATCGATTGATTGATGATGGATATGATTTTATGATAGTGTATTGATTCCTAATTTTAATTCGAAATCTTGCCAACTCTGTGTTGGGAAAGATAGATAATGTACGTCACACAACTTTTCTTGTCAAGGTGTGACACGATGATATCTTCAAAAACTCAAAAATAATCGTATCTTTTTATCGTATACAAAAAAAACAGCAGCCGACAATGAACAAAACGGATCAGACCAGAGTATCGAGCAAAACTAATAAAAGGGGAAGAAAACTGCATGCATATCACACATATCGGCCCCGCCCTCAAACGCCGCAGTCTAAACATATATTTTGACGAAATTGAATCATTCTGTATCTACTGATCTTTCGACGATTACACATTACACCTCGCCTCAAATCCTGGAAAATATGCAATTTCTCATACAATTTCTATTTGTTTCCTCCTGTTCCGTGGTTACTACTACCGCCTTCACACCTCCGTCGAAAAGATTGACCACAAACTATCTCTATCAATCATTCTCCAAATATTCACTTCGTTCAGCTGGGGCTAAATCGCCGTCTACACTAAAAGCTTCTGGCGATGACGAGAAGGAATCAACTTCCAAGAAGGGAGACAATAAAGCCATGGCATTTTTGCGTAAAGTTGGACGTGTTGGTGGTGCAGCTAATATGGATTTCGCTAATGCTATGGGATTGGATGAAAGTCCTTCGGGAGGAACAAAGAGTAGCTATCATGAGGACGGTTTTAAGGTAACCCTTGTCAGGTTATGATTCGATTATTTTGTCCCGAGTATTTAGTTGACACATTTTTCATTTTCTATTTGACTCATCACTCTTGTTTTTCAAATTTTACTTCTTACTGTGTTCATGCATGAAAAAATGATGCAAAAAAATCTTGTAATGACAACAATTCTTGTGATAGAATGTCAGAAAAGCAAAATCAGCCTACATTCCATGCACCTCCTCTGGAGTTATCGATGACATGACTGAACCTTTCCCCTTCACCTCTTCTGGATCTCAATGGATGGGTATTACGGATCGCGTTATGGGAGGTATTTCCAATGGCAGTTTGAGCCGTGAAACTGTTCAAGGAAAAAATGCAAATGTTTTGCGCGGAGAAGTTTCATTGGAAAATAATGGCGGATTTATCCAAATGGCTACAGATTTGGCTTTGGATCCAGGAATTGATCCGTTTGTTGATGCTAGCGACTTTGATGGGGTGGAGTTGGAGGTTTATTGTGAGGGGGCGGATGTTGATGAGAAATTCAATGTTCAGTGAGTATCTTGCTTGCGATTTAGTTGTTGACAGTGCTTGATATCCGCTGGAGGATTGTTACACTGGCTATCAAAGACTTCATCTTTTAAATCATTTTTATTTTTGCGATTTTTGAAAAATAATGCAATCGATATAGCCTGAGAAACCCTGCATGCGATAGGCAATTTTCCTCCTACAGGGCAACTTTCTCTATTCGCCCTGGTCAATGGGCCACAGTTCGTTTGCCATGGGACTCTTTTGAAGGCTATGGACCAGGCCCGTCTGTTACGCCATTTGTGCCCATCCTGCGCCGCCTTGGAGTTGTTGCCATTGGTGAATCGAAATCCGTCGTTCTAGCAGTCGGAAAAGTTGGGTTTTATAGAGTAATTTAAATGAAATACAGTTAGACCTTTGAACCTGAAGACAATATATTCCAAGATAGCAGTTCCACGTTCAATTGAATTCTTCGTTGTTGTTACAGTGTTAGACTAAAATGAAGTATTCATCAGGTACGCATTTCTAATCATAATTTTACTTCAACAGCTATGCATTTAGGATTCAGAGACCTCTTCAAAGTTTCCGTCCACAAGGTCCGGCACATCATCATCCTCCTCAGCAGCTGGCGTTGATGCAGCTGCAGCACCAGATTGTCCAGCCATGGCGGATTGCAACTGGGCAATGTTATCCATGCCAAGTTGAGACACAATTGACGGGAGAAGTTCCTGAAGAGGCTTTGTCTCAGAAGCTCCAGAGACAATGTAAGTGTTTGCGGCGATAGAGGCCTGAACTTTCGGGTTTACGAAGTGAATGACCTTCCCGTCTTCCTTGAAAAGATTGACTTCTTCAATTCCTGGGATGTTGGTTGCACCTAGCTTTTTCAGGGCCGCTGAAAGTTTCACGTCTGATTGAGCAGCAGAACCACGAGAGGCGGCCTTCTTCTTACGTCGGATGGCTCCCTTTCCTCCTGTTTGGGTTGATGCTCCGCCAAATCGCTTGGCAATCATTTTTGCCCGGGCTTCGGCCATTTCTGTCTCGCTTACCATTTTGTTGCTTAAATTAAATTGTTAAAAATACACGCAGGATTTTGGACACTGAATCCTTTTTGCTGTTTTGACCGGGGGGCAAGGAATGTCAAAACGGTGTGAGAGGAAAATAAGATAGCCAAAGAGGAGGAAAAAATTCCGACATGTGCGAAACGCGCGGGTTGTCTTTGAGGCGAGTCCATCGTGAATTTGTTACGAGTGGATTGATCGACACGAGTGATCAAATTAGTCATGTAAAAATCTCTATTTCCATCATAAATGAACAGCGAAACCGAGACGACCGCCGAATAGGTCATTGCAATAGCAGAGTGGGAGGACAACCGCAGTATCGACTATTTCGCGACTTGGATGATATGCTGGAGATTCCTCTTACTGCAAGCGACCGGAAACATTTTAACAATCGCCATGGGGTATGAAGCCACAGAGGGGATCTTACAATTCACAAAATCAGGAGCCGAGATAACGAAAGAGCGGGTGGACAACTACAAGAATGAATGGAGAGGGCAGGTTGGTGGGGGGGCGTAGACAGCGCGATAGTAACGATGTCGGTAGGTAAGTATCGTACTTTCATACACCATTGAAACGCCAAGCGTTTTCACAGGCAGTGAATAAAAAGCAGCGAAGCGAGGGATAGCCATCAATCATCGTTCTCGGCCACATGAAGTAGAGGCAACCTGACCGTCGACCACTTCAGTACGATATTATTGAATGAAATGATAACATGCCCAGTAAAATCACACAGCACTTTCCCTCGAGTTTACTTCTTATTTAGAAAATAATTAATTTTTCACATAGGAAACAGTATTGACAGCAATGGATTAATTTATATGGGAGGATTTTGTCGTCTGTAGTTCATCTCATCATTTGATTTTATTCCACGTGGAATTATTTGCTCCGCATAATATAGCATTGACCTAATTACCATATTGTAGGTACCGTATACCCTAAAGTGTACTGTTAGTATAACGATTAACAGCGTTTTTAGTCACACCTGGTTTTTTTTTAGTAGGTACCTAGGATAATTTGACCCTCTCCAGTTTTATTTACCTTTACCTATGGGATTGCTTGGTCAGGAGATCATTTTTCATCAAAAATAAGCTCATAAAAATAAAATCATGTGGCCAGCACCACCAGCACCCTCAAACTAGCAAATTACCTAAAAACAAAGTTCCAAACATTATTTGCCACAGGACGCAATTGTCTGAACAACCTAAGGAATGATGACAGCTGGTCAACAGAGGGGATTCCAGCAGTGGTGTGCAAATTCTTGATAATCTCTAATAATCTTTTGTGGTGACCTAATCCTCTGTGTTTTGTAGTAATTGTAGTTCATACCAGCTGATACTAATAATGTTTTTGATTATGTTACTGCAATTGTGTCACAGTTTTTTGTTTGTCACCATTTCTTTTTAAAACAATCCTTATGCAAGCATGACAGTTGCTGTGTGTGGTTGTGATCATATCCATAATTGCTCATCTGCTGCAATAATGTTGTTTTGGGCACAATAAGGCAATAAAATATGATTTTGATTTATTGACTGCTCTCATTTAAAAAGGTTGAACCTTTTAACCACCTTTACTTGATAATATTGTTCGCCAGCAGGAGTGCAACAATTTCAGTTTGCATTTGCAATCTTTCCCACAGTGCACTCATTTGTTCATTTTGTCATTTTCCAAGCCAGTGACTGAAAATAATATATACTATGAAATGGGACTGTTTCAACAATATATCTGGAAGCAGCAGTTTTGATGCTTTTTTTAGTTTTTTCCTTATATCAAAACAAACACAGACTATTTTGTACAACATATTTCTAGCATAAACCTTTTGTCCAATCTATAAAAATAGTTCAAATTGTGTCATATTCATTACAATAACAAACAATAATAATTTGTAATAGTCTATCAAGTTAAATAGATAGTATTTAATAAAATTTAATTAGGGTATCATTCATTTCTCTATTTTTGAAACATTTCATTTGTGAATATTTATATTATGTTGAATTGACAACCAAGTGTTTATGATAATTAGAATTTTCATATTTTACTCTCATTTTATTTAGTAAAAATGCATAAAAATATTTTGCATATCTTCAATGTTTCTTTCAATTTGACATGTCTGGAAATCACTCTCTTAATGGCATGAAAAGTCACTTATGTCTTTGAAAAAAATATCTGGGTGTGTCCAATGTCCATGCCTGTGTCTTCAATTTGAAAAATTCTTGACTTGGACTTTTCTGACTAAGCTTTGCTTCATAGACCCAACTCAACAGTCCCTGATTCCATGGCTGCAGTCACCAATTTTTACTATAGAAGATTTCCAATTGCACCATTACAGAAGCATGAGAAATGCCTAAACTAAAATGAAGCCTTCAGTTACAAAATACATTCAACTAGCAACAAATTTATAATACCAAAATGTACATATTATTCTTTTCAAAATAGTGCTGTAACAAAAGTTCAAATGAAGCAGCCCTCAAATTGTGCTACATGTTTTGACAATCTACAGAAAAAGATCAATGACCAAAAAAATCAAATGGTTCATATCTGGAAAATATGAAGGAGATGATACTCATTCCTATGCAATCACAACCAAAATGTGTCAACAATGATAATATGCATCAAAACATGTAATACATTAAAAAAAGTCAGAGGAAGAAGCCACCTATCACCTCCATAATGGGGTTGAACAGCAGTGTTGAGATGGATACAATGAAAAATGAGAAATAAGGAGGAAAAGTGGTCAATAATGGGGTGATTACATATATTACTTGTTATTGGCGCAAAAAATGTCATGTTATCTAATTTTACATATGTATAAAAATGGAAATAGTGTCTCATACATCCTCATGGATGGCAACATTAAATGCAAGCTTGTTCTAGATTTATATGAAAAGAGTTGTATCATAATTTTGGTGCCAGATGCTTCGATGATGTCATGGGGTTGGCCGTTTGTTGGGGGATTTGGTTTTGATAGAAATTCCACAGCATCACTGATAAGGGTTTCTGTGCAAAATAGAAAAGGTCCTATGTAGGCCTAGTAAAAATTCTACAGTAATGTAACACGTGCATAAAATCTAGTACTAAACTTGTAAAATTTACACATCATAATTAATCTACATGACCACAACTGAGCCTCTCTTCACATCAATGAAAGCTATAAAATGACTCATCCTGTATAGGTCAAGTCTTTACTTTTTTAAAACCATCATTCATCACATGCCTTGATTACTAGCTAAGTCTGTGAAAAAGATTGGCTCTTTGCAAGAAGATGAAGTCTGTCCAGATGGACCCACTGGAATAATTAAACCACAATTAATTCTCAATTTTCCAGTAATTTACCATCAATCAACCACTTCACCTACTCATGAACATCCATTTCCACTTCCATTCTTTTTCTATTTCCATCTTTGACACCCACCCCTGTCATCACCACTGTCAATTGTTCACCTTTCTAATTCCTCTCCAACCATGATGTGCCAAAGACATTATCCCTCTGATTATACCACTATAACCACAGAACCACCCTATACCACTGTAATAAGACCCCTCTGATTCCACTTTCACCACCAACAACACTGCCAATATCTCCTTCCAATGCCGTCTTTGCTTCCAAAATTTTTAGGATGTGTTTTGCTCCTCATATTGTAAAGAGATTGAAAATGCAATAAAAAAGTAAAGAGCCAGAATTTTTGCGTCATCCTCTGGTAAACCCTACATACAAAAATCAGATTTTTCTGATGACTGGTGTCAAAGACACCCAAACCTTTGTTGAAATTTTACGAAATCAGGCTGGCATTATAACAAGTCTATGTCATGTCTACAACTTTCCCAATGAAGACAAAAAGGACTCAAAGTAGTCTTCAATAATGGTACCAGATTGTCCATGGATTGACATAAGACATACAGAATGGTGAGGCATACCACCTCTTCTTGGCTTTCTAAATCTTTACATCCTCTAAATTTATGCATCAACATTATTATCACAAAGAATGACAAAAAAATTTCAAAGATGATGATTAGGCTATGGAGCTAGTCAGTGTGTCAAGCCAATAAAAATTTGGAAATAATCATCATCTACAAGTCTTCATACTTGATGAATTTGTTTGATGTATTTTTTTAACTTTTCTTTATAATCTAATCTAGTTTATTGTTTGTGGCTACTACATTCAATTTCATACTCAAAGATCCCTGTCATCAAAATATTTCATTCATTTTACAATGAAACAGCTAACTTTCAATACTGAAAGATAGTAGTGAAAACGTCATAGCCTGTTTTGTTGTAAGTTCTTGATTCCTGCTTTGTATATTTGTTGTTCTTCTATTTTTTCAAACTTATCAATTTTTCTGTGTTCAACACCATTCTATTTGCAATGTTTTTGGCTGTCATAAAGTATGGTATTAGAGATGAAGAATGTTTACTTGTGAGGTGGGATGATAGGTTAATCTTGGGAAAGCAACTTTCTTAACCTTGCTCTTTGTAGAAATATGTTGTCTCATCATCTTCTGGAAATCTTTGCGTTGATTCCAAACATTTATGTTGAAATATGTCATTGGTCGAAAATGTGGATACAAGGATTCAGAATATTGAAATGCTTAAAGTACTCTGTGGTAACTTTTTTACTGTTTGAATTGAAAAATTCAACCCTGAGAGGCTTTGTGTTTAAGCAAAACATACTGTTTTGATTACTTCATAAATAATAAAATAATATGATAGTTGGGCAATCTCTTCAATGTTTTATTTAGCAGTAAAGCATGCTATTACCATAGGTTTTTAATGTCAGCAACATCTCATTTCTAAACTTCAGAATGTAACATTGTAAATTTTGGTTTTAATAGACTTAGTCTGTGTTCCTCTCAACTGAACTGTTTATTTACTGCAGTTACTCATCAATTGATCCTCAAGTGCACATGTTGTTATGTGAGAAATTCACACAATATCATATTTTCAACCATAGCACCTTGATTGATTCCAAAGAAGGTTGGCCGGAATGAGTTGTATCCTCCATCATTACATCAGGCCTACTAATCACTATTGTCAACTATAATGTATTGATTACCACCAAGGCTTCATTTTAAGGCCAATGGTATCAAACAAGACGCAGCTGACAAAAACCAACTGTATTTGTTATATAGAGATGCCTGAAAAATCATGAGCTTTGTGAACTTGTTCAAGCCCAAACAGTCAGGCACCCCTTGCCAGTCATTATTAAGTTTGATTTAGTGTCCTCCAATTGTAATGCAAGTATCATTGGTAGAAGTAGATGATGATGACAATTGTGAATCCATAGAAAATGTAGCTGTCAAGGGTTTTGTGTACTTTTTAGATTAAGACAAAAATTTAGCTGTACTTGATCAAACCTTCCACAAACCAACAGTGTTAGGTAATGAAATTATAGTGTATTTTTATTATGTTATGCCAAGAGAATATAAGTCAGCTTAGAGTACTTTCTCAATTCACAGTTGTTGAGAGCATGGAATCTGATTGATTATTTCAACTGTTTCTTTAACGATGGTAGCAAAAAGTTTCTCACCCAAGTCTCAGAGATCACTTTTTATGACTAGTTTGAGATTTCTCTACTTGATTTGAGACATAACCAAGCCAAAACAAATTCTAGTCTTTATTTGAGACACTTATGATTTTCTGTATTTCGGGCCAGTCAATCAAAGTCATTTTTTCATATTATTTCTGTGACATCTTCCTTTGGCTAGTATCAGGAAAACATATCATTCATTATTCAATATTTGTGTTAATATGGTCCTTAATTCTTCTCTAATCTTTGAGCAAGCTTTGCAAACTGTATGTTAGGATCATCTAGAGTTTAAAATTTTAAGATCAGAAATTACCTACTGAAAAATTGAAGTGTTTTCCAGTTGTTTTACATACTAAGAATGACATTTTTTGTATCAAACAATAATAGTCACTCTTTGTATTGTTGGTAAGTTTTCTTTTTAATTTGTTTATTGATTTATTTGGTTATTGGGTTTGACTGAATTGCTGGTATTTTTGTTGTGTATACCCAATGGAGGATAGAATATAAAATGGTTCAACTCCCATCATACTTTTGTCCACAAGGAAAGGCAAGAGCAGCCGTGGTAATGCCCAGCAAATACCCTGCCTCTGCCATCTACTACCCCCATGCCCACCATGCATCTTACTCCCCCCTGCCTCTCTGCCTTGTGCATCACAACCTTCACCACCCCAAACTCTCCCCATGTGTGTTCCCTGGTGACCAAGAAGTACTCTACTAGCCTAATTGCTGTGGAAAAGGAGCTGTTTCAGCTCAGACACTCTGAAGCTTGCCAAATAACCTGCAATGACATGTCCATTATGAACTTTGCTGATGCTAATAGCTAGATGAAGCACAGCAGTGCAACTGCCATGAGCACCTTGCTTGTAACATCCACCCACTTGTTTTTTCCCTTGTCCACCTTGGGCAAATCACTCCCATTGCAGCCACAATGCAAGCACTGTCCAGAAATGCCATTGGTAGCTATCTTTGGATCCTTTGGTGACATCCTGGAATCAACTGGAGGCAACAAGAGCTATTGCAATAACAATAACTGGAGACCCAGCAGTCCCCTGGTAACTATCCCAACCCACCAGCTGACAACTTCAACAACCTTGTCAAAAATATTCTTGTCTGTGCAGAGGACATTGGCAGAGCCAGAGGGTCAAGGTAGTACAATTTGAACTCAAACAGTGGGGTGGTAGTACCTTTGGTGTCATTTACAATGGTCAATGTGCTAAAGCCACTGGAGGAAGGATGGGTGCAGAATGATTGGAGGCACGGCTGGACAAGGCAGTGTTAGCCAATATGGGCAGAGACAAAAAAGAAATTGAAAATGAAAACATTCACAAAAACAAAACCAGCTACAGCTAGATATGCTTAGAGAATTAGGATGTTCCCATGGAACACCATTGCAGAGATGATATGGGGATTGGAGGGAGGAGCATTTTCAATGCAACAAGCAAATTGGTAGAGCCTGTTTTTGAGTACTTTTTATGTAACATCTTTAAAAAAATCTCCACATAACCAAAGCAATCAACATTGCCCAAAAACAGTGGAGAGATATCAGTCACTGGCAAATGCAGTACTGTGGAAAGCACCTACCCCCTGCCAACACAGCAACATTAATTTTCTCATGGACAACTTTAATGAGGTAATGTAAATATGACATGAATTTTGTTTGAAATTTTAACTTCAACAACTTCTCCAAAAGCCAACTTTTTACTCGTTTTTTATCACTTTTGTCGTCTCTTCTCTCCAACCTTGTTGAGTAGGGAACCATGGCAGAAGATGCCTTAGTTTTGGGCAAGGGGAACACCATCAGACATTCCTCCTCTCCCTCATGCGCTCTACCACCACAATGGAGGATTAACTCTGATAGAAACAAGTCTCATCTCCATTCCTTGTCAATGGAAGGATAAATTGGACGAGGCAACACTTCCCATCATCCCAATCCCACAGAAAATTGACCCATCCCCTTTTATTGTGTCCGCATAGATGTCATTGTCCCCAAGACCATGAACTCCAAAGCCCAGTATCATGACAGCAGACATATGCTTGTCATTTTCCTTGCCTCTGTCACCATGACAGTGATAACAATCCTACTACCACCTCATCTGTCGTAACCAGTTCCTGAGAAGAAGTGCATCCTAGTCAAGTCATACTTAGGATGATTCTGATTGGGAGGATTAAGGTGATGATGGAGGAAATAATGCCCAAGAAACAGGGTCTACAGCACTATGTTGTCAAACAGTAATGATAGATTAAGCTCATATTCCAACAGCAACCTTTCCAACATCAATTCTATTAGATCCTAAATATTATTTATTCTCAAAATGTTCCCCTGAAGACGCTAATGATTCCAATTGGTTCGATGAAGGAGATGATGTCAAGGAAACATTGGCCAAGACACTTTGTTGCCTAATGGCCACAACTGATTCAGCCCCTACTGCATCAATATCTCTGTTATTAATCCCATCAAATCCTCAAGAAAATTTGTACTCCAAAAAAGACCCTGAAGATGCTAAAGATTCTAACTGGGTAGTTGAAGGGGGTCACGACATCATTTTTCAAATGACAGCAACAGATTCAGCCCCTTCTCCATCCCAACAGATTCTGGTAATGACACAGACTTTAATTTTTCCCCAGAAATTGGTATGCATTCTGATAGTGTTGAGAATCAAATTTTATCCATTTTACCAAATAAACAACTGCAATTTCTGTAAAGCAATTTAGATTGTAGCATTTGTGGTATTTTTGATCTGACATCACTTCATAGTCCTATTCCCCTTCGTTAATCAGTCATTTGTGTCACTTCTGATCTGGACAAGATACGTTTTCCTGGCCAGCAAAATTTTTCTTTCCTCCAGTTGCAACTTTGTTGTTGGCATGTCTTCTACTTTATTTTTCATCAATCTGTTGCCCTTTTCAAAGAACTATTGTGCATCAATTATTTCATTTCCTTTCTCTGAAAGTTTCTTCATACAAAGTGTCTGCCACAACAGTTTGCCTCATTCTCCCTAAATTTGTTGTCATTTTCTATCTGCTGCAAAAGATGATTGTTGAAATTCCCTTTCTTCTAGCAGGCATCAATCAGTAAACAATAACTGAGTATTTTCTGCAGCAATGGCAGCCATATCCTTGAGGGTGAATGAGGTAAGCATGGAAGGCATGAAGTTTTTGGTATATAAATTTATTTTGTAGCACAAACAAATCTCAATAGATTCATATGAATAAATGTACCAATAATCTAAATCTATTTACATAAATTAAGCAAAAACATATTGGAATTCATGTTTTGAATATTCAAATCATTCTGTTTGGCAGTAGTAATATTGGGAACTTTCATGCAAATCAAGAAACATGTATGTAAAAAATGTAGTATGGGAAAATATTTTTAGAATTGTGTATGCAAAAGATATAAATTAATTTCCTGATAGTAGTATAAATTTGAGACTCTTTTAGACTTCTAAGATATGTGTGAGATCTTTGCAAGACCACAAAAATTTTGAAATAAATTGGTTCTGATGAGAAAGGAGAAGTGAGAGAAAAGGCTGAATATTGGCTTGATTTCAAAAAAATAGAAATTTGACTGGAATTTAATCTTGGATCATGCCACTTTTCTCTGAAAAATCTCAAATCCGTTTCCAAGGCTGATTTCGATTAATGACTAGAATGAAGTCTTGGTAGCATATTTAAACAAGTCTCAAGTAAGGTTCAATATTTTGTGTCTGAGACTAAATTTGAGATACTCTTCATTGTTGTATATGGGTCTAAATCTGGTTACATTTGAACCCAGAAACAAGCACAACATTGAAAGAAATACACAAGGCAAAATATCATTGTACAGGCTTTGCATGTGATTTGATTAGTTTGAATTGACATTATTCAATCAATGATTTTGAGACATTTATATGGAATAAAAAATTTCTTCATCCCTCCATAATGTGAAAAGTAGATTGTAAAAGGACAGTTTCAGGGGTATCAATAATGATACAGATTATTCAGCAATCCTCCTTCTACCAACTGCAATCATTTTGGATGATCAGGAATATGATTTTTGTTTTTATTCATTGCATGGAGAGCATCTGTGATTTAATTTAGTTCCCTTAACCTGATGTTTCAATGGTATTATTCTGAAATGAAATCTGTACCAATTAGAAAAACGAATCTAAATGGTAATGAACATTACATTATTGTCTGTTTTCTGTAAAAGAATGTCTACTCATAGAATTGAATGATACCAAAAATTACCCACCAAGGACAGCCAATTCTCTAAGCCTGACCTCATTGATAGGATGCTAAAGACTTCAGTTGCTCTTTGCTTTTTCAGACAACAACACTATTTGATTTTAGACTATGAATTATGATAACTCTCCCAGAGATTGAAAAGAAGTTAGTTTTTAGAACCATAGTTGTCAAGAAGAAAGGTGTCTAGTGGTCAACTAGGTTGTCTACACATGGAAGATGAATGTGGGGTATCAAACAGAGAGAAAGACATTGAACCTTTACTACCCCATCACAAATCTTTGTCTTGCTGTCATGCCTGGTCAATTAATTTTCTGAAGCCTACGGGCAAATAACATGTTTGTGAAAAATTTATTTTGAATATGTGCATTGAATTTTTCTGGAAACACTTGTTTGAAGCAGTATTCAAACCTTAATGATGGGTTCTGTATTGATTTGAATTTGTTGTTACATTATCTCATGTGAATAATTTGAAGGATTTCATTTCCTTCACTGGCTTCTACAGAATCACAGTTGTTGTTCAAAATTAAAGTCTTTTTGTCTTACAGAATTCTCAAACCCAACAAAAAATTGCATAAATCATGATGATGTTTGGTACCAAGTTCCAATTAGTAGGGGTTATGAAGGTTTACTTTGTGGATTAAACTTGTACAAAATTGACAGTATGCAGCAAGGTCATTGGTTGTGATAAAATGATAAAATTCACATAAAGATAGACAGGAACGAATGTCCAAATATATATAACAATGTATTTGAAGATACAGTGCCCGAATTGTAATTTTCAAATGAGGAGACTTTGCTTCTTTATTTGGTAAATATATATGTGTACGTAATCCTAAATATAGGCTTCTTTCAAATTTTACATTGCAGGTCACAAATAACAAAGTGATCAACTAATATGAGGATTGTTTAGTGAGAATTTGTGTATGTCTTGGCTATATTCCAGTGGTTTATCATTAATTTCAACACATACATTACATCATTGTGTTCTATATTGACTAATTCAATCATATAGATTTATCAAAATGACACACAATTGAAACCTCCAACTTATCTTCTTCCAAATATGTCAACTTTGGTTGCTGAAACAAAATATCAAAGTCAGTGGAAAAATGTTTTTCTAAGAAATTTTTTGGGACACACTGGGAGACCAAAGCAAACAATATCAATGGAGAAAAGATAAAATATGATTTAGTTCTTTATAAATTTGCCTTTTTGATGTGTCAAAAATGGATGCCTTTTGGAGGGATCTCCCATTCCAGCTGTGAGGCTGTATTATTGACAGTAGGTGTTATGCTTGTACCACAATGCAGTCCAAACATCTAAGCCATTCAAACTTAGAACGTCTCAATCTCTGTGCATAGATAAAAATCTAACTCAGTATTATTTGTATAACATACCCTTACTTGCTTAGCTTGCTTTTGAAAGCATCTGTGATATCAATCTGATCAACAATATTGAACAAAAGGAAAATTGTGCATGAGTTGCTATCACTTTTCCATTTTTTGTTCAATATACATACAAATTTGTGTCTTTTTGAAAACTGAGATGATCTCTTTTTGCTTGCTTGTCATAAAAGAAATACCATGTCCCTGGTCTTGTTGACTTCATCAATTATTTTTTATTCCATGCCCCCTGATAATATACATTTAACAGCAAATAATCTTGCTCTCTTGTATTGTGAGGATTAATATTATTTGTATCTGGGGACTTGTGTCGGAAAACTTGACAAATAATATAATTCTTGAAAAAACATTTTAATTTTTCAATTCGAAATATGATAGGCAACAATTTCCATGGGAGACAAGACTCTAAATTTCAGTTTTCATTCTCTGTTCATTGTTATAAAACTTTTTTGTGGGTCATTTCCAAGGAAGTTTGAAATGATGAGGGTGTGTATTTTTTGGGATCAATACAGAGCTTAATTGTTGCTTTTCTATTCAAATTGAAGATATAACAACCAGCTACTTCTTCATATCATTATGATCCATGTTGCACATTGCCATTTATCAACAGGTGGAAAATAACATTTTTATAATGTGAACAATTTTCATTCATCTGGTTGTATTCACATTTGTGATCTTTCTTTGTATGGGATATTGAGACATTTTTTATTTAAGGTGGACCTTTTTTATGTAATCATGTTTCTCTAGTTTTCAGATGTTTTGTTGCCATGCTCTAAATGCTCTACAAAAGGGTAAAGTATTATTGTACAAAGGATATGTCACATTCTGACAAACTCCTTAATAATTTCTAGTGTATGCACATTTCCTGGAATTGAGAATCACGGGTTTACGTGAATAGGATTAAAGGAAAAGGTGTCATCTTTTTTTGAGTACTGTAATCTACCCTACCACAACCAAACCAACATTCACATCAGTACAGATGAGCACAATGGGATGGAGGATGTAATTACTATATTTCTTTGATATTAGTCATATCACTTGAATTGTAGTCTAATGTCAGATGAAGTTATACACATGAGTTCCTCAGTTGTAAGTTATAGTTATGGTTTGTCATTAATTACAATGGGGCATTAAGTAGAATATCTTCAGAAAATATAAGGGTAACTGAACTTTCTTTATACATTTTATCAAAATTGGAATACGTGGGATTCAATGCAGTTGCAAGACTATTGGTTGCCATTTGGTGTTTGGTTATGTCCATGACAGTGACAATCTCTTAAGAACAGGTGTCATTGTCTGTTACATTAGAAGATATCAAATTCCTGTGGATTTTTATTGTGGAGGTGTCATTAAAAAGTGCACCTGTCAAATTCCCAATCAAAAAATGAAAAATTGAATTGAGCATGGATACTGAGCAATCAATATTTCTTCAAATTTGTGTGTAACAGTATCATTTGATTTATTGTCAATCTAGTTTAAATTGACAAGGTTTGCTGTTTTATTGATGTAGATCATTGCAATAATATTCAATGAAGTGTTCTGTCTCAGTGGACCAAAGTCCAATTAGATTAAAACTGACTTCATACCATAGCAGGTAATTAAGATCACAATCTTGTAGTAGCCCAAGGCCTTTATATTTGATTTTGGTTTTTTGGTAATTATCAGAGATATCAATCAGTACATTTTCTTGGGACTAAGTGGCTTAGTTGTAAATGTTGTTGACATGTCGTGTACATATCGTGATGTTGGCCAGATGTCATAAAATTCAGCAGACATTTGTATTTGTCATGACACCAACTTTTCAGAGAATTTCATATGTAGGGTGTACCAGACGATGACCCGGAGAAAAAAAATATCGGCACTTCTCAT
>JALLPE010000327.1:0-19019 GCA_036940025.1 Conticribra weissflogii
GACTTAAAAATTTAGTGGGTGTTATGAAATCATTGTTAGAAAAATTGTAATTGTTTGATTTACATTTTTACAAATTGATACTGTTTCAGAACCATAAGTGCAAGCATAATTTGAATGACCTCATTGAAGTTAGATGGAGAAGATATTTTTTGTACTTCCTCAATTGACAGTAGACTCATGGGTTTCAACAAAATCCTCTAAACTATAACACATTGAATTCAGAGTTAGGAATTTGGTTATTGCAAGGGTGATCAATGATTAGTTCTTGGTTTTACTTTTCTATCAGTGGGACAAAATGTGTATAAAGAGTACTATCAAAATGTGATCCAAACAGCAGAATATAGGACTTATCTTTTGAGGTAAAGCATGACATGTACTATTGTGATTGTATCCAAATGAAATCAAAATTGGTCTTTTATCACAAAAATGAGCCAGACTGCTGCCTGTCTACAATACATTTTCTAGATGAAATCCAATGCTTTGTATCTTGAATGCATATGGACGATTTGAGTGGAAATTTCTTTCTCCAATATGTATTGTTCTGAACAATCACATCAGGAACTCCACAACCACCAGGTTTATAGAAATTTTTGGGTTGCATGTTTTCCACAATACCATAGTGAATAACAATAATGGAAGATGGTACACCCAGTCCATCCAACAAACTCTGCATGAAACTGTAAATGTTGTTTCATACTGAACAATTATCAGAATGTCCCATCAATCATTCAAACCCTAACACAATTATGCAAATGACTATCACTTTTGAAAAGGGAATACTGATGGAATTTTAAATGAGATTAGAAATTGTTCCAGTGATAGTATTCAAAGGAAAAGAATTCCAACAAACCAACTCAGAAATGAGACTGAATATTTTTTGAAATTGAAATCCATGTTGTTATTCATTGGAATCATTGAACATGTCATATCAAGGCAAAGTGTCCTTAAAAATACTTCCAGAAATCACAATGAAAAATTTGCAATAATCTACACAATTAAATTGACTGCAAAAATCACATTTATCTTTAATGACTATGATCATCATATTTTTCTTTTCTCAATCATTTCCTGGGTTTGTTGTCTACTTTTGTCCTTTTGTTTTCTAAAGGTACTCTGAATATGATATCTCTGAAAAATGAAATAGCTTTTGTGGAAATACATGGATTCAAAACATAATGATATGATTATGGCTGATCCTTTCAATAAAATCAGAGTCTTGCAATGTATGTCCTGTGTAACATGTCATAAATGTGATATGATTTCATTATATGTTATTTAGCTACTTACAGTTATTTCTACACTTTAAGAGAAAGTTATTCAGTTTTGACATTAGAGCAGCTTGTTTTGTTATCTTTATAATGCATAAAATGTTTTATTTAGAGGAATCAATTTATATGTGTAAACATGTTTGTTGTCACATTTTTTATCCATATATCTTTTGCGTTGTATAGCAATAGACTCTTTGAAATTTAGTGATAATGATCAGTTATTTGAATAGTTTGAATCCAGATTGGAGAATTTTCATCCTAAAAGATAAGTACAATTATCAGGTATGATTATTGTTGATGATTACATAATGGCCATGTAAATGTGATCAATACGTACCTACTCCTTACCTACTCAATGTAATCAAGTTTGTCATGAAAATGGATATAACAACATTGATTCCTCTTTGGAAATATTTTGATTTCTCTGTTGTAACATCATTCTTCAAATAGAATCATGGTAATAGTATGCAAATACAGAGATCAACTTGGAAATATTTTACCTTTTGTTCTGTAAAAATTGCAACTAAAAACAATTTTTTACCAGACTCGCGTTGAGTATGTTGTCAAGTTGTTTTCATTTTTCTGATTCAACATCTCCACCTTTCTTAGTATGTTTTGGAAAGTTATTTTGTTAGTCACTTGACAAATATCATGAAAGTTGTTGTTACAAAGGCGTGTAATAGCAATTAATCATCCAACTATTTGAAACAAATATCCAGGTGATACAATGTTTTGACTTTTTGAGATTAAGTGATTCCCCATGCCAATGAATTTGACAATTCTATAATGAAGTAATCCAGTTTGCCTTCACTACCAATGACTTAAATATGCAACACCTCATCTCTTGAATGAATCATTCATGCAATTTATTTATCATCTTGATGTCAACATGGCAAAGTCAGTTTATTAATCCTTTGAATCAGGTATTATTGAGCAACAAATTAGCTCAGTGGCCCAAAGTGGTAGCAGGATGCAATCACCCAACCAAGTTGTGTTTCATGTACCTTTTTGTTGTAGTTAACATATAACTCAAATACTTTTGAGATGCTGGTTTTATTTTTATTTATCTGAAGTTTATGCAAAAATCAAGATGAAGCAATATTTGATGATAAGGCATTGTTTCTGATTGAAAAAGATGCATTCTATTTTCTATGTTGATCACTTTCTTTTGTTATTGCAAAGCAACGGATGGTAAATATTTATTCAATGCTTTGATGGGCTCATGCTTGAAGAGAATATTGTGACTTATTCCACACAGAAGATTATGAGTCAATCTTTTCTCAACAATCTCTTTGTTATCATCAAAATCAGCAAACCACGTGGATTGGAAGGTATCATGTCTCAAGTATTGGATCTCACAATGATAACATTGAAATGATAAGAAATGTCATTAGAGGACAAGTTTTCAATAGAATGTAAATGTTTTTGAAACAGGTCGAAATAGCCAAAGTGGAATAAGACTTGAGACACCTCAAATACAAATGCACAGTAAAAGGTTGTTTGAAGTTACTTTTCATCGTTTTTTATCCATTTGATTTACCACAAAACAAGAAATTTTTTGATGTTTTGGTCATTGTGAAGCTCATATTAATCAATTGATTGTGGAATGTTCTCTTCCACATGAATTATTTTGAGAAGGATAAGCAACAAGCTCTATTTTGTACTTTCAAGTATGTGACAATTTTTTGATGTGCATGGAATAGTGATGTTGATACAAGATGATTATTGACAAGGAAGATAAAGCTGTCCCCTATAGAGGCCCTCAAGCTCTAGGGGAATACATGGTTACATTGCATAGTGTCACTTGGTGCCAAAAGCCCTGAAGTTGCAGTACCCGGCTGCTTGTTTACTATATGAAGTTCATTGGTGGCATTGCTACCAAACTAGCTTGTGTTGGTCTCTTTACTAATGCATCTACATACACTTGCCTCCAGGCTTGTAGAGGAATGGCAATGCAATGAAAATTTGCCTATTGAATTGCCATTATTAATTGTCATGATTTTCACTTCATTGAAAAGAAGCAGTATTCTGAAAAGATTGAAAGCCATCTTCTTTAATGCCACAAAAGTTCCTACCTACTCTTTCAATGTGCCATTGGAGTAGCTAAAAAATACACTACTCCAATTTTTGTTTGTTATCATTCTTTCTCCTGTATCCACTATGCAGGCTGTCAAATCTACAAAAAATATCAATGCAAACTGTGCTAATGAAACTGCATCTGACAAAGATGTGGGGAATACAAATAGGAAAGTATCTTGCATTGGCCTATTGTTCATTTAAAATTTATTTTGATTGATAGAATCTAGAATCTATACACTGAACCACTTGAATAGAATGATTTCTTCACAATGTAGCATCAAAGGAAGGGACTTAGCAGAAACTGTATGCATCCTTCCCTCCTTGTTACACCAAGTATGGATACTACAAGCACTGGTATTACAAAGAAGGACACATTGTCACCTTCTCTAGCAAGTTCCTGAGCCTTAATCACCCAAAAGGGCTTTGGAAGGTCTACCCTCTTGATAATAAATGGACAAAAAATTCAACAAGGATGTGTAGTGTTATCCTCATCATTCAAAAATTTACAGGACAGTGAATTCCCTTGATTCAAGATAGGGCATGTGGGGAAGATACCTGTGATAAGTGGTTTGAAGTCCTTGACTCCATGCAAGCAATTACAAAGAAGAAGAATATTTGTTTGATAGAGTTGATGGTAACAAATTGGCAAAGAAGTCAGTAAAGCAATGTTTGAAGAATGAGTGACAGCTATGACAAGCTCAGTAGAATCTGTAAAGAATAACATTGTGCAACACAAATCACAACAAGATCTTGTCAACACACACATCTCAAATACCAAGCAAGGTGTGGCAGATGTGCATGTTTGTCAGCCTCACCTTGGATCAGACTGGACTGGGCCATCATACCATCTTTCTTCAGTGATTTAGCAACAATGTTTGAGGTGAAATTTATGTGCTTGTCTGGGGTGAAGTACAGGGGAGAAGAGGTAAAAATATTGTTGTCACTTATTTTTGTGGTGCCTTTAGGTGAGTATTCAGATTTTTTCTGTATTAATATCAATCAATTCTTGCTATTTTTCTAGAATTGAGGTTGGATATAACCAGGATCTACTGTTTGGTAATTTATTGCAATTTGTGATGATTATAAAGGACAGATAAAAGATAAAATAAGCAATGATCAAAAACATGTTGTGGATTGAGGTTGACTTTGCCCACAATGCTTCACTGATCTTTCTGATCAAAATTTTTCTGATCAAATGACAAACTAAGAAAACCTGCAATTGTCACTATAACCTTGTCAAGATGATATAGCACGAAAAATCTTTCCACCAAGCAACATTCAGATGAGTCCCTTTGGACAAGCAGGTACAATACTGTCCATTAGATGAAATCCAGATGTTTTAAAAACTTTTACATGTTGCAAAAGGGAATCTACACTGAGCCTACAGATGGAATGATACATATTGCAATTGCTATACTTTTTGAGACAGTAAAGAGACTTTTACTTCATATGAGTACAAGAGTTTTGATTATGAACTTGAGACTAAGAATTCTGAGGACTTCATGCCCTCATCAATACCCAGAAGAATGATTAGAATTTATTCCCCTTGAACAGTGAAGGTTCTATCTACTTACAATGAATAATGAGCTGGAACTAATCACTGCATTTAGTCTATACAAACTAAATAGCGCATGCTATTCTTCAAGTGACAACAACCTATTCCTGAATTACACCAAAACATATTTTACCCAAAGCCAAGTGATAAATTTCTCAAGTCTTTACAGTAGAAGGGAATAAAAAGGGTTATGAAGAGGAAAACAAAGAGGTCACAGAGATCAAAATGACAAGATCACGGAAATGGTATAAAAGATGTTAGAAAAGGATAATATTAAACTTGAAGCTTCTTGATCTCACAGTTATTGCATATATCATGACTTGATTTTCTATCAGCCTAAATAAGTTTTTTCTGGGGTTGATGATGTCTCCGTGGTGTTGCTAGTACTGTCTTCATTGAATTTTGTAGCATTTCCTCATGCTTTGGAAAACCTATGTCATGTCTTAATCTCTTGTATGATCTAGCTTTCTTCACAATTGATCACAAGCTATTAGTTGTTGTATCATGACATAGTGATGATACTCATTAAGTAGACATTTACAGTATCTGATGAAATTTATGTGACTTTCCCCAGAGCTCATTGCTCCTGGCAAGGTGTGGTGGACAAATCACAAACAATTCAGATTTGTAAACAAGTGTCTGATGAATCAGAAAAATTGTGTGTAATATTACATCATTCTGTGCATCCTTTACTTATCAACTCATAGTCTGGTGACTGTTGATGATGTCTTTCATAGACAATTCTTTTTTCTTGTCAACAATTTGTATTACATCTACTCATCTAAAATTGATTTGAAACCTCTTGATTTGTTCACTGTCTATGTTTGATTTTCTTCATCCTTTGAAAATCCTATATTGTGCATTCATCTCTTATTTGGTCCAATGAGCTTCACAATATGTCATGAGATGTTAGTTGTGAAATCATCTGTAAATATTTTAAGTTATGTTGCAACTAAGTCCTTTGGTAAATGGTAACAGAATTTGTGAGATTGATGTGACTGTCCCAAGAACTAGTTCACCTACCATTGTAAGTGGAAGTCTGGGCTTAAGGAGAACTAATTGGGAGGATAGTGGCCATATTAGAGAACAAGCAAGAAGTATCATTTGTGAGCTCCATGACAGGTACACAACATCAAATAGAACAAAGGTAACAATGGGTGGAAAAACTATGCAAAAATTGGGAGATTGGGACCAAAAGCAAGTGGGCATGGGCAGTTGCTGAGGAAGCATGAAATTTGGGGTATATTATGATAACCTCTGGTAAAACACAGTAATAATGCAGTAACTAACAACAGTGGTCAGTGATGATTGGGAAGACTGCAGTAGGGGTTCAAAAGGACAAAGTTGTTTGAGGTGTTGAAGGAAAATGGATGAAAGCTGTGCAATAGTTGGGGAAAGTGGACTAGGAATAGATCTAGTGGGAAAGGGAGTTGTCATAAGAGTTGGTATTTGGAGACTCAAAGTGCAAAGGGGCTGAGCTACAGGAGGTTGAAATTGATTATTGTCTGAAAGGGGTGAATAACAAGGTCCAATCTACCAGGGGAGATGACCTAAAAGATAAGCATAATTCTAGGTCTTTGAGCATGACAAATATGACAGGAGGGATGATAGTCAATCTGTAAGTGGGGGAGATGTGTTGTTTGATTTCCAGAATGATATCAGAGGATAGTCACATGAAATTCTGAAATTGTAGGCATGCTGGATGTGCTCAGGGAAGACAATTTCTTGAGGTTGGTGTCAGTATAGCTAGAAAGATACACATAGACATTAGGGAGGATCATGTCAGTACAGATAACAACAATTGTGGAATCCTGAGGTGAATGATGTTCCTGTCAGATCCGGTAATAGCAGGAGTCTTCTACATTGGTGGAGAGGCAATTGGTGCAATGACTGGGATCTAAATGGTGTGACTCAGGGAGAGAATGGGGAGGTTGTTCAACCATGACCATGGGGAATGATTTGTCATAGATGGGGCACAAAGTTGACTGCAATGGAGAACAAATGCTTATGCATGGGGGTGGCTGCATCATGGCACCCCCAGAGGAAGATAAATTTATTGTCTTGGAGGGTGGATCTGATGGTTGACACCAAAATTGTGCTATTGAATTTCAAAAATCAAATATCAATGAAATATGACAAAGATGGGCCATTCCACCCTATGGGCTTGGGTCTTGGGTCTTGGGTCTTGGGTCTTGGGTCTTGGGTCTTGGGTCTTGGGTCTTGTGACACTCTAAATTGCACACCAAATGCACAAGGCTATGGCTATGTGGTGTAACCCATGGATGAGCAAGGATGGACGCCTGCAGGCATGTGGCTGCTGGCATTGTTGCTTATGACAATGTTTGGGTTGATGCTTTGGGGTAGAGGGTGTTGATTAAAAAGGACTGAGGGGTTTTGTGATCCATGGAGGTGACCAAGAGAGTTGAAGATGTGAATATGCATGGTTGAAGCATGGTAGAAAAGGTGATGTGCATGGCACAAGATGGTTCACTGTAATTTTGAGATGACATAGTTGGAGTAGGAGGCACTGCAAGGTTGTGTTATTGTAAGGGCAGTGTGCTGGCAGTAGGGTGAGTATCTGTGAGACTAACATTATGCATGTGTGGAGGCATCTGTAGGGGTGTGGGGCATGTGTAATGAGATGATGTGGCTTGTGGATGGGGTGAGTGCTGCAGGTGCTGTGAATAGGTGTTGGATGTTGTTGTCATGAGGTTGCTTGGGCAGTAGGTCTGGTGATGGTTAGGACACCATAAAGTGGTGTGATCCAGTGGACTGTATTGAAACAGAAGGCTTTGTGTGAAAGGAGGACAATGGAGTGGTGTCCATGAAGTGACTTGGGCAGCAAGTCTGGTGAGGTTGGTGTTCTGTGAAAGGGCATGATCCAGTGGGCTATGTAGCACAGAAAGCATTATGTGCAGGGAACATTGTGGAGTGGTGCAAGCAGTAGACATCATGAAAGGGGCACAATGAGCTTGTATTGACAGGGGGTATGATGGTGTTTTAGGTGCCATAAAGTGGTGTTATTTGGTGGACTGTATTGGTACAGATGGCATTATGTGGGGGGAGCATTGTGGAGTAGAATGAGCTGTGGGTGCCATGACATGGTGTGGTTAGAGGGTTCACTGATGATTGAGGTACTGTGAAATGGCATATCTGTTAGGCTGTACTGGCACAGAAGGCCGGGTGTGGGCATGGAGTAGTGTGCATTATGGATACCTTGAAGTGGCATGGGCTTTGAGATCCAGTGTGGTTGAGATGACATGAAGTTTTGTGGGCTGTTGGGTTTTGTGGGCTTATAGGTGTCAAGAAAAACAAAGCATGAAAATAAACATTTACCATGTTTAGGAGTCAAACCTGAGACCACCAGGCAACAATTTTCTTTTCATTCTCTATTTTGCTCTTTGTCTTCTGTTTTATTTTTATTCCATGAACATGTGAAGCGTTCACAGAGCCCTCACTGCTGAGGAATATTCCTACCCAATATGGCCAATTTCATCAGTATTGAGTATCTTCATATGATTCATTCTCGTTCATCTCAAAAACGCATGTACCTATTGTGCTCATACTCCAGGACTTCAACATCCATTAAGGTCAAGCTTCCAAGCTGTTCATACATACAAGTATCTACAGGCATACATGTACCAACCAAGTTAGAAGACACATCACTGATAATGATACTTCAATCTCAACCATGCACAGAAATACAAGAATGCGTAACACTGGGTCACAAACCCCTGGCCACAATTCCATGTACTTGGTATCATGTCAAGAGGAGCAGTAGAAAAATAAACATTTTCCATGTTCAGGAATCATACCCAAGACCACCAGGCAACACAACATTTAATCACACTCATAATTTTACTTATGTTTCTTGAGTTTACTCTTTGTCTTCTCTTTTAATCCATGAACATGCAAAGCACTTACAGATACTTTCTGACATATAGGACTGTGTATAGAGTGGAGCACTCTAGAGTTTGGGGGTAATGAGTGCTCAAGAGTGGTTTTGATGTGGAATCTTAATGCAATTGAGATTCTGCCAATGGGAGTTATGTGGATACTATAAGGACAGGCAAATTTGTTCATGAGGAGCATGACCATTGGGAGTTGACTGAGTGCATCAAGACGAGGTGTTGTTGTTACAAGGCAAGGCCTGATGGCACTCCTTGGGAGGTTGTTGCTGTAAAAATGGCAATAAGATGAAGAATATTGGGTGGGAGAAGCAATGACAGTGAATAATGAAGGATTGAGAGTTACAGGACATTGTTAGATCTGGTGTAATGAAGAAAAAACAGGTGGGAGGTGTTCAAGAAGAACAAGCAGAGATCAGTCAGATGTCCAGACCAAAAGTCAAAAGGAAAATACAGGGATGAGAGATTCATGCCATAGCTGACATCATGGTTGGGTGTTGTTTGGACAATGAGCAGTCCAAACTCAATATTGAATCAAATTGAATTCAGATAGATTTGTAAACAAGAATTCTTTCATCCATTGAATCAAATAAATTTTGAGGAATAATGTATCACTAGTGTCCCCTCTACATGAGGTCATGTGCAACTTGTAATCCTTAGATGATGTCTCTCATGGGCAAGGCTGAGATTTCTCACAAATGAACAGTGCTACCTCCACTGGTCTAAAATGCATTCAGAGCCTCTCAACTATAGTCACTGTCTACCTTCAGCCCATGTTTGTTTTTGTATGTAAAATAAAATCATGATAGAAAAACCTGCTGTACAATATACACCAAAACTATTGGCATGATTGTCATTTTCTCATCTCAAAAAATCAGGAACACTGGAAGGTTGTCAGCCATGACTACTGATGTTTTGATTTGAGAAGTCTTTTAATATTGGTCCATGTCAATCTGGTCTAAAATAGAATTCTGTTGAATTGGTGCACAAAAGTAAACTATGGTGTTTGAACTAAAGATAGTCAATATTAGTAGATTTGTGCTCAATACAATCCATTTGGTACAGGTGAACTTTGCTGGTGAATCCAACTCAACATGCCATCAAAGTCAAGCATTGGAAAGATTATGGTTTCAAGTTTTGTCAACTGCCTTTCATTGTTTTAGTTCTCTCTTTGAAAAGGACAAGAAAGACGCTCCATCTTGGAGGTGAAGCCCAGAGCTGAGTTTTATTGAAGTATCATCATCCAAAACTGGTTGTAAATGCCCACTTCGTGAACTACACAACAAGGATTCTTGTTTCTGATCTTATGTCAATTCATATGGGCAAAATAACATGCAAAGGTTGAATCAATAAGACTGTATTCTTCACAGAGCTGTTGATAGCTGAATCTTTCTAACCTTCCAAAAATTATATCATACACCAAAGCTTGAGAAAACTTTTCATCCCAAAATTGTTTTCAAAGACTTAAAACAAGACAATAAGCAAGATAGGAAATAGAAATGAAGAAGTCATTCAATTCTTCAGAATTTTAATCAAACAAGCAATTATAAACAACAATCAACAAATTTAACCAAATTCCTCCAGAGTGTCCAATATTCTTTGATAGACATGCATTAACAGACTTTTGAAGGACAAATCAACAAAGGCAAGTTGTTGGTGTGAAGAGGGACAGAATTGGAAAGCTAAAAATTGAACCAAATCAGCTGTGAAGAGTGACAAGGCAAGATAGGAAAGGATATCACATCAAGCGCCAAGAGTGGATTGAAAAAAAACAAAAATCAACCAATTGGCGGAAGGGAAACAAAACAAAGCAAAGATGTAAAAACCAATTGAAACAAAGGCAATAGATGACATTCAATGATATCAAATCAACAATCAACAAACATGTTGGATGCCAAGCAAACACATTTCAAAAGGGTATGTCAGCAGGAGAACAAGATTTTTTTGATCAAACAAAACAAGCAATCAACAGCAGAGACAAGGATTATTGAATTGAAAAAATCCAGAGCATTTTCGATGATGCTGAAATCCGATTGAGATTTTTGGAACGCCCACAAAGCTTGACTTCATCTGGTTTTGCAAGGGTACAGCAAAAATGCAGTATTTGAACAGGAAAGTATAGCCCAAGATTCGAGATTCCCAAGGAAACAGTGTTTGTCAATACCAAGAGGGAAGGATTTGCATCTACTCCTAAGCCCAAGAGACCAAAGAACAAAGCTACACAACAACACACAAGTTACAATACAAACCAACCAAGTTCAGAGTACTATCCTATACAACAAGTAATATACTCAGCAAAAGCAATCAAGTCATTAGTACCCAAGTTGAAAGTTGAAAAAGGACAATGTTGAGTCATAGCTGGTATTTAGCAAATGATTCACTGCAAATTTGATATTTGACAACCTTGGCCACATCATTTTAGAATAATAGATAGTATTGGCACTACCTGCAATAAGAAGTGACATGGAAGGACTCAAACTCAACCACACACCAGAGCAGTATGAGAGAATGTTCAAGCAAGGGCATTTTATAATGAACAATGAAACCATTCAAGATTACAATGTGTGGATTATCTTATAAGAAGCCAAGACTCCAGAATACCGCAAATTAGACCTAGCATGGAGATGCCACCAAGATATGTACAATCAATTCATGATCCAAAGTGAGTCAAACAAAACAAAGTTAAAGATAGAATTACACAGTGTCACACTAGCAAAGGGAGGGAACCCAATAATATTGCAAGATGAAATCTATTGAATCAAAGGAAAATTTACAAGAGTGGGACTTGTCTGTGCAGACAGTGACATCAACGCTGCTATAATTCAAGCTTTGTCAGATCGGAAGANCCGGCCACAATTCCTCGTACTCGGTACCATGTCAAGAAGAGCAGCGCGTGAAAATAAACGTTTACCGTGTTCAGGAATCGAACCCAAGACCACCAGGCAACACGACATTTATTCATGCTCACAATTTTTCTTATTTTCCTTTATTTTGCTCTTTTATTCTCTTTTACTCTGTGAACATCTGAAGCACTAACAGATACTTTCTGACAAACAAAACCCACTCAACAAATGCCCTGTGTGCAGGTGTGTCTGCCAACATGTGGCAACCATTAGTAACAATTTCAAGGCTATGTTTAATTGACAAGTAGTACAACTGTTAGAATAATGCAATTGACAGATGACAAGGCAAGAGATTTTGTCAATTGTGGGTTATATGCAAATATTTGGCAGTATTGATTGCAGTAGTGAGATGCAATTCACAATTAGAGATTGGAAGGGTTAGCCAATCTGCTGTAATGTTATTGTAGTTAAGGAACATGGATATTTGGCACAGGCAATGGAATTTATTGGAATTCACTTGATTTTCAGGCTACGCAACAATGCTATGTACAGGTAAGAAAAATTCACAGTGATGATGAGAAAACATCAAAGTTGATGGATAGATACAAGATACAATGATAAGCAAAGTGCTGATGGAATGTGTAAATAAAATAACAGTCTGGTGATTTCATCTGATTCTAATTGTGCAACTGCAACTAGACAACCAAAAAATGACAATGATTATGTTACAACACCAATAAATCCTGATGGTCTTGATGTTGAGACAATTACAGCAGTGAAAGCAGTTCCAGGACTGTTTAATGCAGTTGATGTTCAAAAAAGGATCTGCAAGAGAAACTGCAAATCATGGCAAGATGTTACACCAAGAACAGAAGCAGCATATCATAGTATTTTTACTGGCATGGTAGAAAAACAGCTGTGATGCAAGTGTTGGAGAACTGTGCCAATAGAGACAATTTGATTTTGAAAGTTCACAAGATAACTGGAAATATGCGGTCCTAAATAAAACAGATCTCAATTTGAACTAATGTTGTTGCTATTTTGAGAATAGTGTTTTAAAAATATCAATTTACATATTAGTTTGATTGTCAAATGCAATGACATTTATGAAATTAATGTAATAAAACAATCTAGAACAGATATAACAAAAAGTCATGCATAAAACTAAGTAAATTAATCCCTAAGGCCATGAAACAAAATAATAATTATATGCAGAATTGCAGATTAATGACAAAGTTGCTAGGTTGTGTTGGATACTGAAGTTATCCATTGTGAAGCAAAGCAATCATGATCAATTGTACATTGATGGGTTTCCTTTCAAGGAAAGAATAGAACCTATAAATAAATGTCCCCTCTCCCTCCCATGATTTATACTCTGATTATAATTTTCATCAGTACAAATTGAAAACAGGGTATTTGTTTTATTGTCACAGTTACAAACCCCCTCATCATCACATTACGTAATCATTGGAGTTTTGTCTTTTGCGATTGGTATGCATATTCCAACTTTATATCAGCATCATCAATGTCAATCACACCCCCATTGGTGTGTTGATGACCCCATTAGGGTCCCCCTAAGTAAAGTACATTTCTCTCTTTGTCAAATAGCAAGTGAGTGTGATTGCAAGTTGTGCTCCCAATCTTTTTGACAACTGGTGAAGTTATTTCTCATGAGAAATCTGTGACTGATTGAATGGTCACTGATTATTATCTGCAGAATGTATATAAAATAAATATGCCCAAACCATGTTGATTGTTTTTTTTTGGGTAGACAGTCAAACAACACAAGCTTTTCCCCATGCAACTATTTCTCTATTGTTGTTCTTTTTGTATAGATGTGTACAAAAATTGTGTATTGTTGAACTCAATTCTGGTAGGTTGCAAGACTGGGGGATCTTTGTCCAAGACAGAGGAGATCAAGGGACAGACCCTCAAGATGTGCTCTGTATAACCATGCATTAAACACAACTAGAAGCGTGTCATTGCTATATGGATTTCCCCCTTGGCTAGGATATGGACCTGGTGTGACAAAGGTATCATTGGGAAGACAAGCACCTTCTGGACATTTGTCCATTTTTATTGATGATTGATGAGGGGGAGAGAATGAAGGTAATGGCAAAATAGATGGCTATCCTGTATGACTCTCCTTCCTCATTGTTGAAATAAATGTCTATGGTAATAGAGAGTTCTTCAGATTCAAGAGGGAAGATGGCAGAGGTTGTAAGAGAAAACAAGGATGTTGATGGTCTTGATTGCTGTTGAGGGGTTCAACAGAGCAGTTGCCGCCTCTGATGGATTGAAAAAAAACAGCCATTGTAGATCCAACAAATGCTGCTGTTGTCATTGATGGGATTCTAAGGTTTGGTGAGGGAAGTGACATCAGAGAGAGTGGCTGTCAGTGACCATTCTGGTCATAGATGAGAATTTTTCAAAATTATTGTGGTTTATAGAAGGAGAACAATGCTAAACAATTCTAAAAGTACCAGGTAGTAATTTTACAGTCTCTATGTAGAAGCTCAAAAATCTCACATCAAAAACAGGATTTTTGAGCTCAAGCATCAGTCAATGTCAAATATCCCTAGACAAGGGTCAAAAAGGTTTGATTTGGAGGTTGTAGTATTGGTCAAAGACTGTTGATTATCAATTACCAAAAATCGTCCATATCATGCACTCCTTGGGCATATTCTTCACCAAGATATTTTCCTTGAATTATGCTAAAATAAACAAATAGAAAATTCTTGATTGGGCCATCAACAGGGTCATAGTGAGTTTGGAATGCAATTGTTTTTCCTGTTGCAAAAATAACAAGCTCCACCATAATTATTTTGTGAAGTTAATCTAGACTATCCATGATAAATCAGTTGTGGCTGTTATGCTCCTAGTTCAATATTATTGAGAATGTAAAGAATGAAATTAATCATTCTGAATCCACTTGTACCCCCTTGGTGAATGATTTGCCATGTAATACCCTCTGAAAGTGCATATCTCTATGAAACGATTTTCCTCTGGGGAGTAAAAACATGGAACAGTCACAAAATTTTTAATGGACTCTGCCAATACTGATGATTTAGGGGTATCAGGATAGTGGTGTTACAAGAGCAAGTTTCCCAACTATAACCTATTCTATGTTCAATTTTGGAAATTTCAATGGCACCCTCATCCTTGGTGGATGGGCACAATGAAAGAGATATTGCAATTGGAATTATGGGGTACCCCTTATATATTACTATCAGATGAAATATTTTTGCTTTATTTTTTTAGTAAGTAATAAAAATCTGAAAGTTAGTTTTACTCCCAACACCCTACTAACATACTCTCTGTTGATAGCCTGAGATATGTAAAATATATCTAAGCAAAAAATGAAAGAAAGCACACTACTGATGGTGCAATATTGATTAAATTTACAAAAGCGGCCAAAAAGAATCAACAAGCCTCAAGATTTATAACAGACATGAGTTGTGATTTGATTGCAGCCATCACTTAAATTTAAGTCATGAAATTTAACCCCATATAGATTAACTTTGACCTTAAACCAAGTACACAATTATTACAATTTGGTAATGATTTTTAAAATAGATTCATGTTACATTTATGATTCTCAATCATGAAATATTCCATTGTCTGACAGGAATGGATTTGTTAGGTCTTTTAATGTCACTTTCCCAATTCATTTCATGTTACTTGAAATCATGAGGAATTTGTTTGAATATCAATCAACCTTTTTGAATTATGTCATGGGCTTAAAAATATCTCCACAGAAAAGGTTGCTGATTTAATGATACCAGTCACTGTGATGGTTTTAATATTCTTATTTGATAACAGAGATTTCAATAAGAAAGTTGTGTTGTATCCAATAAACACAGTGAGTTTTTGAAAGGCATGTAGTTGATTGAACCAAACAGATTCAACAATGACCTATCATATCTCCATGCATACTTTTCTTTACCATTTATGCAGTCATGATTAAGTATCATACACTCAGGTCAATGAAATGTAAGCTTTTTATCATGCACCTAAAAAGATAAATTGGGGAAAAGAGTCAACAGTAATTGAATTGAAAACTTGTTTGGAGGATTTTGCTGCTTGATAACCTGTACATCAATGCTTACATTTTATAATGACTAGTTTTTCTTTTGTTTCAAACTAATATTAAAACACTAAAAAATCATGTACATGATTTTTATTAATTGAAAGTCATTTTCATCTATTTTGTATACTTTGGTTCTTTGATGAATCAAAAAATTGCTATCAAACATATGACAATCAATATTAATTTGGATCAATTTAGACAAAAAAGATAATTTGATCATCACATAACTCACTCCAAAATCATTTCAATTAGCAATACATTTGGAGTGACTTGACATTACCATTTCGATAAAAAACAAAAACTGATTGTCACACTTTTCCTTCAACAAATGGCATTTTTACTGAAACTTTAACAAAATCTCAATTGTAGATATTACAGTTCTAGATTAGATGGAATGATATGATCATGACAATGTTCACTAATTGACTATGTTTGAAATGTCTTCTAATATATATCTTTTAAAAAGAATATGTTATATGTCATGTCATAAAATGTCATCAAAGTATACAAAATACAAGACATTTTATTTATGTCTCATATTGAAAATGTAAAAAACCCTGAAATGTTGTCATCATGTCATTAACCAATTTTGGTAATGCAAGCTATTTAATTAAGTAGTGCACAAGACATTATTCCATATATATTTGTAAGCTCTAGTCAATGGGAAAACATCAACCACAGTGTCTGCTTAATCAACTAATAATTAAAAGGTCATAATCATTCTGATAGATAGGTAGACTTCTTAATCCCTTGTGTAACCCATATTTTGGGGCCAAAGGACTACTATATTTCAAGTAGAAAAACTAGACACCTATATGTAAGGGTTATCTTGGTTGGCAGCTATCCCAACCTATCTGTTGTTGCATAAAGGTATGTCACGTCTCAGTAGTTAAATGATATTTTGTGCTAACCATGCAAAGGTGCCATATCCACTTTTGGGTATATGTGGGGCATGGAACAAACTGCATACCTTGATAGGTTTGCATGTCAACATCCGTGCTACTTGCAAAAGACTGAGCCATTCAAAGAGTTGGGAATTTCTCACACATTCTGAAATGTTTAGGCAATATTGAATGATGACCTTACTGAGCAATTTATAGTGGAATTTTGCCTACTTTTTTAACCCCAAAATTAGAAGCTGGTAGGTTCTTCCTAAATTTTGGTGTAGGAAGAAAAACATCTAACCCCCAAATAATAAGTAATTAGTCAAAAAAGAAAATAAATATCAGTTGAACATGAGTAGCCCTATATTCAAGTTTAGATTTTACTGAAAATGAGAAATGAAGCCATGACTAGTAGTATAGACTTTCTTTTGTTATATGGAACAAGTCTCTTGGTGTTATTTAGCCTAGTTGTTGTACTGAATCCATTCAACAATGTGTATAGATTCTTGTGCTACTATGGCAAAGGGATCTTTGTCCCATACACAATAGTCATGGTCATGACATGTCAAGTTTTATTGACAATGCTGATTATTTGCTTGTGACTCTATTATTCAATTTGTTCCAACCTTCCATATAAGGTATGTTGAATACTGTGGCCCATTGGAATACTACTGGTCCTAGTTTGTGCCAAATGACAAAGTGGTAGGTGCTGAAAAGAGCCCATGAAATGTTGATAGCAAGTTCCTTGATGATACCTTTGTCAAAGAAGTCATTGTCTTTAACACCACAAGAATGGAGCATATTGCATCATACCCAATGTGCAAATTGAATCAATCCATATACTTTTTGCCTTTTGCTGGTGATTGGTATTTTACACATGTTGTTGTGCATTTCAGCAGAGCAAAATTTAGTTTAAAATCAATGCTGTTGTCAACTTTGACTGCCAATGGTTGTGGTCTTTCTGTGCCACAAAATGCTTTGTATCATATCTGAAATGCTTTCACAATAGTTTGGTCTTATTCTGCAACAATTTTAATTTTTTTCATTCCAAACCAATGTATTTCTGGATGTATTATTGATAGCTGTTAATCATTTGTGAGCCAATAAATTGGTACAAAATGTTCTTTAGGGTACTACTACTCTCCCTGAACAGGTAGTTTGAATTACTTCTCACTTTTAGACTTTTTTAGTCTGACATAACTTGCATGAAAATGTTTGTTAACAGATTGAAGTAAACTTGTTTTTCCAATACTTGTTGTGCCTAATTGAGCACCATGATTCCCTGAAATCTTTCTTCTTTACTAATTTGCCTTCCTCCTGTCTCTGTTTTGGTGAAGCCATGAGCATCAATTGCCAGGCACATGCTCATATCATTCTTTTGTCCTTGTTGTCTTGTCACTTGCATTGTCTCAACACATCTAGTTTTGTACCCATATTTTTTATAATTCTTAAATATTGTTACTCATACTTGGGTAAATCATTGATATATAAGTGCCCCCTAGCCTAGTTTAGTCATGATGCTGTATGTAGAGATGATATCATAGTACCATATATCATAGATTTATTGTTAATACTGTGGTTACTTTATTAGGTAGAGGTGATTTGGATTATCTATGAAGCTTTAATAATTCCTGTTGGTGGAAAATGTAGATGTGTTGACGTTCACTTTCAGACATGCCATTTCTAGGCACAAAAAATCAGTTCCTGTTTTGCTCACATGGTCCATAACGTTTCCCTTGATAATTACTAGGACATCATCTAGATCAACCTGTATATATCTGGGTGCTTCATAAGATAAGTCATTCTCTTTTTGAATATGTCTGGAGAAGCCTACCTTGATCCATATTTATCTGTACTTTCTACACAGCAGTATAGCATTACAAAATGTTATCTTTGTCTCGTCATTGAGTGGTTTGATATATTATCTCATATTGAAATCTCTACTTATGTAGCACAATTGAATCATTCTAGGATCAGCATGATTTCAGAGATATTTGAGCAGGGTTAGAGGTTTTTTCAACTTATTGTTTAATCTCCAAAAGTCAGAAATGAATTTCTCAATCAATCTTGCTTGTAAATTATCTACAAAGGACTTCCCCATTCTTTCCAAAGCTTTTTTCTTTTAGCACTCCAGTAGATATCATCATGTTAATTTACTTTTTGAAAGTCTCCAAGGGTACACTAGATACTGGATAGGGTACTCCATGGTAAGAAGTAAGTCCTTCCATTAAAAAGATACATATCAATGTATCTCATACACCTTGTGCATAATTATACAGTTGCACTGAATCTGTGAGTAGGTTCAGTGGGTCCTGTTATCCAGTAGCATGCAGGAGTGTACAGGTATGTAAGAACTCTGTATTAGCAGACATTTTTGACATAGGACATGTCC
>JALLPE010000328.1:0-17023 GCA_036940025.1 Conticribra weissflogii
ACTTCAATTTTTTGTATGAATTTGAACTATTCCTGTATGATTCCAACAGCACATAACAATTCAATGATGGATAATCATATCCATTCATACAAGAAGTCTTCTGGAATTGTAAGGTAGATTGTGAGAGATTCTCTAATACAAATTCTTGCTCTGTGTAAAACCCAATTGAAGGTTCTCATACAAAAACTGTCTAAACTTGTGATTAATGAATTTTGTTACTAAAAGAGCATGTAATCATGGCAACCTTTTCAAATTCTGGCAATGTGTATTATCTGTTGGGCGGTGGATGGTAGTATTGTCTCTCATTGATGTTATTCATGTGTTGCTATTGTTGTGATGGATTCACAGCAACAACTTTAATGTTTTATAGCATTCCAGCCTCAAAACTCTCCTCTTTATTTTTAAACAAAAAAATCTTGATAAATTAATCTAGTGGATAGATAATAGAGTTTCCTTGAGGCTTCTCAGTTTTTCATTCTGGTAAGTTCAATGAGAAGTTCTTCAAATATATATAGTGTATAGTTCTGAATTTTCCCAATAAAATGTTGCAAAGTTCTGGTGAGAAAGTGACTATCTGTGTTTGTAATGCAAATGTAAATTTCATCCAAATTTCATTGCATTGACAGAATCTTCTTTCAGTCATCATTCTAGCATTGATCATTTATTCAACAAGGTCTGCAATGAAATTGAAATAATTCAGATCATTGGTTGCCTTGAAATCTCATTGGATGAATTGCTTTTTATGACCTGATGAAACTAAAGCACTACTTCATTAGCAGTTATACTGGATCATAATTTTGGGAAAGGATCTGGTCTCAAAGAAAAAATGCAGGTAGGGTTTATGGTGAAATTCACCATGAAATAAGCTGTTTTAAAACTTTGATGGAATGTTTGGCATCAGAGATAAGTCATATCAGACAACCATTTAGTTAATACTTTTTTGAAGGAAGTTTTCAATAATGCTGGAGACCCTGTTCTGGATGACATGAAAATTGGTTCACATTTTCAAAATACTAAACCATTATTTATTATATAATTATATCCACCCTAGTTTGAATTTGAAAAAACGGTGTTGGAATTGCAACTATTTTTCCCTCCATCATACACATGATATCTTTGTAGGGGAAGAAATTTTAATTAAAGAAATATTAATTTTGAAATCTGATCATTGGTACATCTGTACCATACCAACTGGTCAAGATAAAGTGTGTAAATATATGCAATTTACTAAAAGATTGTGTGTTATATAATTTTCATTCCACTATAGGGACAGTGGACATATATATTTTACTCTCTAACAGTCAAAATAATGTCAAATTTGCTTATTGCTGATATTATTCATCACTATGTAATTTAGCTCCAAAGTAAATTATCAATGATCAAAAGTGAGCAAATCAATTTCTTCATCTCCAATGATTCATTTGAATTTTGGAATCTTGTTATTACATTTTTGATACAAAATAACTTTACATCATGATCAATCAATGTAGTAGATTGGTTGAAAGAATTAAAAATAAATACAGAAAAATTTGCTCTATTAAAAACATTTTCAAGCACACAAGAAGGATCCAATATTGCAATCATGGCAGTTGTCATAAATGCCTATCTTAAGTCTTGCCTGTTTTTGCATTGTATTGAAAACATTTTATCCTTAGTATTATCTTATATAATATCATTCACCAGCTGCTGTATGGTATTTGAAGATCTACAAATTTTAGGCCTAAGGGCTCACAGTAAGTCATTAAAGTCAACACATCAAACATCACACCGTTTGGAACCATTCATGTATACATATATACAAGAGAATATATTTCCATCCTCAGGAGATCTTATGCAATTTGCAAACTTATCTTTTGATAATTTACCAAAGCAGCCTATAATAAAGTAGACATAAGACTTGACATTATTGCTTTGGGTCATTGCTTGTACTCACTCTGATGATGATGATTGTTTAATGATCTTAAAATTGTTAGGTAAATATAATCATTGATGATGAATTTACAAGTTGTCCATTTTCATAGTAGGTTCCTGATTGCCATCCACATTATATTATATCAATTCATGTTTCAGATCATTGCTCATGATACCTCTCATTTGATGCTGACAATTATGCACTGATCTTAAAATTGTCAGGTAAATACTGTCATTAGTGATGAATTTTCAAGTGGCCATCTTTTTGCTCAGTTCCTTCTGATTGCCATCCAAGTTCTCAATTATTTGATTTGGTGCATGCCAGCAACATATTCATGAAAGGCCTTCATTCATATCCTTTCTTCCTCAATCAAGATTCAAGGATAATCTTTGGTATGTGGTCTTCCAGTACCAAAAGGCATATCATAATTAGTTACAAAATTTCTATTAGTCCTTGGTTCCCTTTGATCTGATTATTATAGAAATTCATATTTTCAGCAATTTGTTTGATGCAAGAATGTTTTTATTTTGTGGTTGTTATTAGTTGTAAGCTGATTGCTTCACAAATGACTTAGGGCTAAACTCTTCTGGACAAAAATTACATATGAGAATTCATATAAAATGCTTTGTATAGCTGCAATGTTTGATTTAGCTTGCAAACTCAAGACCAGGATATTACAACACTGTAGATTATTCACCTTATTTCTATTTTGACATAATACTTTTTCTTAATATTTTTAGGAATAATTTGTTTTGCCTCTTTGCTGAGTTCCTAGCCATTAAGATACATTTGTTGTTGCTATGGCACCAATTCTCCAATGGCCATAAAAGTCTGCTATGATTTATGACTGTATGAAAGCTTTTTGAAACTTCTGTAATGGTTATGAGGAGCATAAGTTATTTGAAATCATTCAAACACATAGAGATAACATAACCATTGCTCTCCATTCTGTTCATCCAATTTTTGCAATCCTATGTCATACTTGTGCCACATGAATATCTATTATTCACTGAATTAATTTGATATAATATCATAAAGTAAAGGAGTCACTACTAGAGTCATATTTCCTGTTTTCATTTCTTATTCTGTTGACTTTGTCAAATGTGGACAGTGAAGTCTCATATATACTTCAGCCAAAGGTGGAAAGCTGTTAATTACCATGTTATTTAGTCTAAATATTATTTATGAGATGATTGAGGAAGGTACATAGCAATAGCATTAGGTCATGATCATGCAATAACACTTGGAAGAAAGCTTATACTGACATTACTTTTTTCATGGAGTGAAAGTCTTTTACAGTATACACTTTGAGAACACTTGATATGATAAATAAGTTGTATTTTGGGTGGAAGTGAGAACTCATGGTGATAATGATTCAAGAGCAAGAAAAAAACAATGATTGATCAAAGACAAATAATGGTCATCAACATCATGAAACATTAATTGTAACTCATTATGGTAACCTGTTGTCAAAAGATGCCTCTTGACAAACAATGTATACTTGCTGTGATTTTGAATGCTAAATTAGTGTGCAAACAAATACAATGTCATATTACTACAATGTAACTGTTGGAATAAGAGTATTTTAAAGGTATTCACCAAACAAGATGGCTGTAACAGAGTGGATGTGAATACAATATAAAATAGGAGTTTGTGGAATTATATTGGGCAAATAATGAAACAAAACAATTGTTCAATGATTGAGTTACTTGTTCATAATTTTCCCAGACACACCAAAATATAATAACACAAGTTGAAATGAAAGCAAATAGATTTGAAAATTTTGGTAGCTTTCCAAAACTTAATTGTTAATTTTATGACTTTCTTTATGTGTAAAAAGTAAACCATATTGGATATATTCAACTATAATATTTACTCAAGGGAATTCAATTCAATACATGGTATTAGATGGATGCACCCAACTCATTTCCTCTACAAATAAATAGTTTTGTATCCTGGATTTGATACTTGTTAGAATGAACAATCCAAACAGTAATCAAGACTTGACAAAGGTTCTTCATGTCATGCAACTCCACCATGGTGTCTGCTCGTACAATCACATGTCGTTTTGTGACGAACATGTTCTCAGATGGAATGTGACAAATAGAGTAATCATTTCTGTCATGTCAAACAGTAATAGGTGTTTGTCTTCCTCACCGAACAGGGCCAAAACACGTATGAGGACATGTCGAATGAAGTACTCTCATGAGCACAGAAATGTCCGGCATTTTCATCGGTTCAGATTAACGAATTGAGATTTTCTACATTCAAACAGAAAGTTATGTTTTCAATTTGTCAAATTAGAGATTAAGGATAAAGTAGCCCGTACACAGACGTGCACGCCTATCATATTACTTGCTGTAGAGGAGTTTCTGCCAGAAACACAACATCAGAAATGCCATGGCAGTGACTCGCAACCGATTCGAATCATTTCAAGTGCGGTCTCTTTGGAAGTACAGTTACTTTTGCGATTGTCGAGAAGTAGCAAAAGAAGACACCTGCAGAGAATGCAACCATACTCTGCCTCCGCAAATAGAGTATTTACATGTCAACCTTGGGAAGTCCATCCACGGCCGGTCCATTCTTCTTCATTCCCCATCCCTTCGATCCACCGTATTGTCCCTTGGCAACATTCTCGGGAACCGGCCAGATGGTCCCCGACTTGCCCATGTTGAAGCCTCCCATGGGCTCCTTATCCGTCGAAAGCTGATCGGCGTAGAAAATTCCTCCGCTTCCCACGAGACGGGGGTATCCGTATTTCTCGAGCCACTTGGACCGAATGGTCGCTCCCTCTCCTCCGCGCACGCCCTCCTTGGCCATACGCGCCTTCTCGATAGCCTTGATCTTCTCGTTCTGTCGGGCCTCGTTGTTCGAAGTGGCGGTGAATCCCAAGGCCTCCCAGACGGAGTCCACGCGGGGAGGGCCGAGGTAGGTCTCTCCGATGAGGGGGAGGTTGACGGTGAAGCCCGGGAGGCCGAAGAGGGGTTCGCAGTTGGCGGCCTCCTCGGGGGTCTTGTTCATTTTGTAGCGGAGGCCGTCTTTGTTGAGGGTTCGCTCGAGGCCGACTTCGGAGATGCATTCGGCGCCGGCGCCGGTCCAGGTGTCGTCGAAGCTCCAGACGGTTCCTTTCAGAAAGCCAAAGTCTGGAGGCGGTGATAATAATGGCGGCGGCGATGGTTGTTTTGAATTGCATTGAATTGGGGGGAGTTGATGAGACCGCGGCCTGTATACACACACAAAATCAAGCAAGGTCGTCGATTCTCACCTTCCATCGTCATACTCTTTCCAACATTGCGGCGCGCAGGGGCGGCACCAACGCTCTTCTGTCCGAGGTTGCGAATGGTGGACCTGTTGACGGAGTAGGCGGAGGCTCCGCCGACGGCGGCAACGGCGATGATTGCGGAGACCTTCATTTTCGAAAATAACGACAAGGAATATGCAATGAAGCAATTGTTACCGTGGGCGAGTTGGCGAAGCAGGCGGAGCGTGTTGCGAAAGAGGAACAGCGAGCGAGCGCGAGCGGGCGGAATTTTCTTCATCATCGTGGTCGACCGACGATGACTTCGTCACTCATCGTCACACCACATTGGTCCGTCTGTCGCCTCATTGAAGCGTCATACGTCAGCGGGGATCGTCACGCACAGTCGAAAATAGCATTCTACATGGGATAACGTCAGTAAAGAGGGGGTGGATTGGGGGCAATCCTCACAACACAAGTGATATTTTTCTTTTTCAAGTACAATATTGTACTATATTATTGTATGATACGATTATTTGTTCTCACCTTTGAAAAATCCAAAATCAAAAAGCCATCATCACGATCAACCTGTCAAACTCTTAACTCTAACTCATCACGCCCATATCTCATCAAAAAAATAATATTACCAAGCCATGAAGTGGTATGCAAGCAATCTCCTCTTTCTTTGACTCTCCTTCCCCCATTCGATAAAATCATCCTCCTTGTTCAATACTATTGCCTAGGCGCCACTATTCCATCGGAGAAAGACATCGCCTCTGGGAATTGATGAATTGGAACTCTTTTGTCAATCTCTCGCAAAATAGATTTCTCGTTTTTGACAACATCATCGCCCGTATCAGTGAACAACGCCTCCTCAAAAAATACTTGCAATTTCTTAAAAGGAAGTCAATGTCAGCATGAAGGAGTCCAAAAAATACTTCACATGGATTGGGGGATTCTTCCTCTTAGTGCCATACTCCACAACTTGTCAGGCATTCGTCCAAACATATAACAGTGTCACTATCAACACTGCAACTGCGACATCATATCTTGGACGGAGTTGTACCGTCACTTTCCGTTTCATAATTCCAAATCGTGAAACCAAAACAGCTCTTTTCGGAGGACTCTTTGGAGGCATTGGGAACGAAATAAAGGTCGGAAATAATAACAACAACAACAAAAACAATCAAAACGAAAATCGGCAACCATCCCGTGATTCTTCGAACACCCCCAAACGAGTCCTCGAAATACCCGTCCGATCCCTCAAAAAGGGAGGACTGCGTTTCGCCCTCGGCCTCCACCTCATAGGACAGCAAAACACGCCGGACCCGGGATCCTGGCGCGCCAACCAATCTTCCGATAACGCATTGGACATGTTCTTCCGAGATGATTCGGCAATGTTCTCGGTGGTGCTGGAAGAATCGAAAATCGTCGTGGATAGATATGGGGACAGGCCGTCATTGCCGTATTTGCTCCAGGAGTCGGTGATCTTGCATGGGATTTTGGATGAGTTGAGGGAACTTGCGTTTGGGGGGGAGGGGATCGAGGAGGAAAATCGGTTGGTGAGGTTGGTGGAGAGGAATGGGATCGAGACGGCGAGGGAGGTTTTGCCTGCGAGGAGTGCCTGAGAGTGGGAATTGGTCGTGGATATTGACCAGATGGGGAAATTTCGAGGAATATATGAGAAAGTCTGTTATTTCTTTGTACGACGTGACACGTGACAATCTTGACGATGAAGTGGAGGATCCTACATTCGCTTATACTCTCAGTTTAATGATATATTATTAGGTTTTGATATCATGAAGATAGAAAAAAAACATGCGACTTGAAAAATATTTAACACTGACTCCAGTAAAAATCCGTTTTCTCTATATAATTTTAATTCTGTTTCCGAATAACTGCAACGTTGCACAATATCGACAATAAAGGTAAACAGAAGATTTGAGCCGAGCGAAAATCAATCGCCTAGCGTAGTCTGTAATCTGAACGACAACAAAAAAGAAAACATGTTCGAAAATAGTACAAGACACGAAAATTACTGTCATCAAAAATTATGTTGTTAAGAAGTCTTTTACGGTCGCTTATTGCGCTTTCGTCTATTTCTCATGGATGACTTCAAAGAACCACTGCGTTCTTCGACAAATTTTGCAAACGTGGCACCGTTGTCATCATCCAGTGCTATTTCAGTTGCAAAGTCTCTATCACCAAATCTGAGGACGTCGTCGACCCTGACCAGCTGAATGGGGATTTGTTTGCATTCTCTTAAGTAATCGTACCTCATTTTAATGACACGTTCCAGGGGATATGAAAAATAAGCAGGGAAACGTGTCACCTCGAAGTAGTCGAACTGACTGACTTCTTTTAAAAATTCCCATTTCGGTATCAAGTCGTCTTCGACGCTATAGCCCAAAACCGGTGGAAGACGCCTGGTGATTGCGAACACGGAAAGGAAATATTGAGAAAAAAAGGAAAACCAAAGTTTTTCAAAATTTACGTGATATTTTTGCACTTACGTTACAAATCGTCCAATGTTACGCACCCCGATTCCTCGAAGGAATTCAACAACTGGAATCATGTTCTTATCGATGTCCAAAGTCAAAGTCGCTGGAAAAGATCTTAATATGCTAGGGAGTTCGTCTTCGTTCACTTCAATTGAAATGAGGAAATCGATGATAGCGGAAATCTTCGCAACATCTTGATCTAACAGAGTTGGATATGTCTGAATGGTCTTTGCCAAATCATCCTTTGTCATTCCAACCTCCTCGCGCAAGTAATTGGTGACTGAAACCACATTCGTTACGTTAACGAAGAATGCATGAGGGTACGACGAGAGTATTTTTCTAAAATCTCTGATTCCTGCATTTCTTCTCAGCACATCAGCAACTGCTTCCATTGAACGGTATCCTTCTTCAATCTTTTGTTGTCGCATCGTGTCATCAACTTTCAAGTAGCTCAAAACATCTGGCGTTGTCTCAGAGTGTGTGGGATTGTTGCCGGTATATTTTTCGTCCTGGCCTTCCAACGTTATGGGGCTTCTCAGTGGGGCTACGGCATTCAGCATTTCGGCACTTTGCTTTTGTCGCAGTATTGGACCGATTGCGTCGAGGGGGACTTTCAACTGTGCACTACTTAAAAAGGCGACCAATCGGAAGATCAATGCTGGCGAACGCGAAAGAAGAGTTGGTAATGATGATTTATCTCTTGCTATTGATGACGTCGAAGAACCGAGACTGACCATCAGCTTTACGACTTGTTCGGCAGATGCTGAGCCTTTTGATGTTAACAAGCCTGGACATGCTCTCAAAACCTAGTGATATTGTACAGATATGAACAGTCTGTAAGATAAGTAATAATTTCGGTAATAACGGCGTTGTCCCTGAGCATGAAAATAGCGCTTCTCACCTTCCTTGCGTCATATCTGCGGAGTTTCAACGTATCTCCTAACAGCCCCACAAATGCTTTCTCCAATGTGTCTTCCAGTGTGAAAGACTTCTGCTCGGTCATGTTTTCGTTGTCTGAATTCTTTCTCGCCGTCATCATCGCGAGGCTCGGTGTATGCGACAGAATAGCTGCAATATCGGTACCAGTGAGACCATATTCTGTCATAACACTGATGACAGCGTCAATATCGAATTTGCTTGCCGCTGCCGAGGAAATGTTATCATTCATGCCGCTTCTATCATCTGACACTGCCACCCCCGATTCCCACATGGCGTCTCTTTCTTGCAAAAATTTTCTAATTCTACGACGAGTGATCCGAGCTAAGACATAGTCTTGCACAATTTTTCCAACCTTGTTCGCAGCTTCGGACTCAACTCCGAGGGCTTGCAGCTTCAACGTCACTCTTTGCGCGTTGTATTGGCTAAGCCATGATTGATTCTCGTTTGATTTGACTGAAGACTGTCCATTGATTGGGCTAATGTCAGTGATCGCCGATTGAGGAGTGTCCTCGATTGACGATAATGCTTGCGATGCAAATGTAGGGTAGTCAACCTCAAGGTCTCGCTTTCCGCTACTGGGTGTTTCAATCGTTATGGCCTCGCTGGCGTAGGGCTTATATGTTTCGTCTTCTAGGAGATCGGAACGTTTATTCTTTTGTTCTGATAAAAATCGAAGTAAAGTAGAGTCTACCAAAGGAGCTTTGGCTTTTGGGCGCCGACTTGGGTCCGAAGCAAGGTCATTTCCTGTGAATGTTTTAGTTGATGATGCTGCCCAAAGGAGAAGGAGCGGAATAAAGAAAAACAAAAACAGAAATGATCGGTTAGATATATCGTTAGAATGAGGTGCAAGGATCGATAGCCGAACCATATTGGCGGGAAAGCCATGGTTCATTGTTCATGGTTCATGCTCATGTTTCATCGGAGTCCATTAATGGGTACAGAAAAAAGTTGACGGAAAATGATGACGTCGTCTCCGGAGATTGTGAACGTCGCACGTAGGAATTAGTATTCAATTGTAGAAACCTAACAGACATGCTGACGTACCAAGTCTATCGTCGCTTGTTGCCCAAGCACTTGAAGCCACCCGAAGAGGCGACGACGATGGGGACGATTCCCTCGAAACGAAAGGAAACGTAGATCCCCTAAATGCCATTGCGGAACCATTCATCCGTAGAGCAAATAAAGCGAGGATTAAAATTGTTTCCGTCGTCATTGTGCTATGGTGTGATTTTCTCGAAAAGGAGGTGAAAATGGTAAAAAATAATTATTGCGGTTATCCGACGCTGCGCTCTTTCTGTGAAAATGCTATGCAAGAATTTTTGCTCGTTGGTCAAAGAAGCACTGCTGGATGTGTTGTTTGGAGTGGAAATCAACAGTGGCGACGCATTATTTTTTCATCGTTCCGGGAGAGGACGGGTTTTTAGTTGCAAAGCTAGGTATTAATAACTTGCTTCAAATTAGACCTATACGCAAAAAATATCGCCACGAAAGAACTCCTTTGACGGATGTGCAGGTTGTGTAGCAGTAGGCATAGTACAGTACAGTATATAATATTATTGTGACAATTTTTGGAAGAGGGGTCGGCGAGAAGGAAGGGACGAAGTGATACTCAATATGAGTGAGATATGAACTCCAAAAATCCTTCAGCTTGAACTTATGGAACACGGTGGCTTTCAACGCGGGGGGTCTCTTTCTGATATATTATTTTTTACTCCTAATTTTTTGTTGTGTGGCTGTCATCGCGGCGGCGAGCAAAAGAAGAAGATATCGAAATCAAATACTTATTCCTACGTATTGTAGAAAATATGATGTGTCACAATGAGCACAGAAAAAAGCCCACGCAAATCCTGCGCTCTCGCAGAAAGCTCACGGTTGGCCCCCCTTCTGCAAAATGAAATGCGATGAAAGAACAATATTGACTCTTTTCTTTAAAATAATATTAATTTATCAAAGAAAAAGCACAAGTTTATACTTACCGAAAGCGAAAAATGACTATGGCGATACAATGTGATATTGACAAAAACTGAAGAACGCAGCTATGAAAAATCCCACCGCAATTTTGCCGTGCTTCGTATCGATCACCCTTTTACCATGTATTACTGTCCTTTCATTTTCCATCCCATTCTCTCCGTTTAAAACAAGAGTACATCAACCAGTAAAATCGAACCTACATCCCCATCCGAAATGGGTTTCTCCCAACACCATGACCATGAGGCCCATCATCCGATGGCAAGCAACGAACGAAAGCAGTAACGACGATGATGACGACAGCGACGACGATGGGTGGTACGATAACACAACCTCCGCACTTTCCCCTTCGACATCCTCATTCTCATCCGACGAAAGATCATCCAAATCTCGAGAATTGGCCCGCCTCCAGGATCAAATGGCGCAAAAGCAACAAAATCAAGGTTTATTGAATGACAAGTCTGCGGATTCCGCGGGGTCGGGGACCGGCGGCGAAGAAAGAGATTTATTCATCCCTATTTTTACTTTGGTTTCTGTGATTGGATTCACTGGTCTTTATGGGTATGAGATGTTGAGGCTGTATTCGAGGGGGGAGTTGTATTTGCCTTGGGACAATTGAATGTGAACGAACAATGGGATATTGTGATCCGTGGACGAGGTGTTCGACGGCGAGAAGTCCGTTAATTCTGCAATGTATCATCCCCGGAATGTAATTGAACATTTCGCAATACTTTAAATAATTGAAATGTGCAATATTAACTCTTACTATATAATATGATTGCACATGGTGCTGGTTTTCATCGAAAAGATTTGCGATATGCATAAGAGGAGAAGACAATAAAAATTTTGATTCCTTGAATTTGCTCTCTTGGAAGTAGTTATTCGTAGTTGATTATTTCCACCATTGCCGATTAAATTGGAACACAGCGATCTCCCGATAAGCAGTTACAAACTGTACAACACTACACCGTTACAACAGCACGCTAAACATGCCACGTCCGACTCTTACAAAAAAGTCGTGTAAGTAAATACTCTCATTTAATAAGTTACTTCGATTAAGATGAAAAACGAAGATAATGGGTCACGAATTCCCATCCATTGCAGCGTAACAGGTGTTGGATGGGATGTGGCGCTACATTTACATGTGACTCGTGAGGTTTGTTTGCAGCGCCGATTCGCTACCAACATGTCACTTTTTAGTACGTACATGGTCCGCGTTCCTTTGGGGATACCCAAAAAATTTGGCTGCCATATGACACGTTTGCCGCAGTCGATCTGGAAAACAACTCAGTGAACCGAATCACATCAAATGGCAGGCGGTGAAGTTTCTTCCAACACTAAAAGAAACGAAGATAAGAAAAAGGAAGCTGAGAGAATGAATTCCAAGGAGCGACATTACTGGGGTGGAACGAAGACTAGGCATCACGGAACATGGAGCTCAGATTGCAGTTAAAAAGTATTTGTGGACCCCCACGAGAAGTCGGGAAACGTTGTCGGCGAGACCGCAGTCTCGCAATTCTTCATTGTCCATATCAAGATGCAGGAATTAGGAGGATTATCGCAAGGCGCGGACTCACCTCTCGATGACGGTGTCGCAACGATGATTCGACCGTACGAACAAAGAACTCACTGCGTCATGGCAATGTATGGAATAGTTTTCCAACGAACGTCGACGAATATTGGAATCGATTGCGATGACGAGTCGATGAACGTCATTCGCTCGATTTCACAGTGCGAAGACGCCGCCGAAGAGCCACTCTGACAAAATATCACAGCATGAAAAACCGTCAACCATTATTTCCTCATGTCGCCCTTCGTCCCCTCCGCGTTCTTCTCCTTGACGTACTCGTCCAACAGCTCCTTGGCCCTGTACACCTTACTCTGCAGGTAAAAGCTCCCCCCCCTCTCCACCCGATTCGCCTCGAAGTACCGCTCGTACTGCCTCTGCACCGCCTCCGCCGTAGCTTCCCCCTCCGAGAGGTTTAAAACCTGCAGCGCCTCCTCTTTGGAAATGCGCGCCTTGCCGAGGAAGGAGGCGCCCTGCCTGGCGGCTTCGGAGGCGGCCTTGTCGGCGCCGGATTTGCGGGCGTTGGCGAGGGCGGCGCCGTAGGCGGCGGGGAGAGCGCGGGCGAGGATGGAGACGCCGAGGAGGACTCCTTGGGCGAGGATGCGGCCGAGGGGTCCGAGCGCCATATTTTATTGAGAAGGGAGGGTGTCGTTGTCAATGTAGTTATGTTGTGATTGTGTCGTGGTTGATGAAGGGATAAGCAATACTGTGGCAGGAGAGAGTGATTCGATGGTAATAGAAACATCAAACAATTTGAGATACGTAAGAAATGGTTCGAAATGAAAATACTTATTGGCAAGTACTTCCTTTGGCGTCGGGGTTAAAAAGCTCGATTGACATTGGGAGTCTTCAGCGACGTTCCGAAGCGTCTCTGACCCTCAGGATAATGACTTTCTCTTCATCCGCCTTACTGATATCGAAGCAAAAAGGCACGTCATGAAGTGGAACATACCTTCAATTCGGGGGATCTCCGCGGAAGTTTGGTGTTTTCGTTGGCTGAAGAATAAAAGGCAAGTTGATGTCGTCGTCGTCGTAGTCGTCGTAGTCGTCGTAGTCGTCGTCGTCGACAACGTATTTATTCAAGGGATTTTTTATAACAGTGCTACGAGATGTGTCGAAAGGAAATCATCTACTATGTTAGCGGTTGTTGGAGAAGGTGGAAATCAATCCTGCTCAAAGGCATACATAATAATATATATTGTACTTTTTATTTTTGTTGGGCAACGATCCCCTGCGGAAAACTAAAGAGGACGACGACGGAAGGACAAGAAATGATGACGACGACGGAAAGACAAAATATTTCTTTTTGGACTTTCTCCTAACCTTTCCATATGTTTAATGTTTCTTGTCTGACGTTCTCTTTCTTTTCAGAAATGCTTTCAACACTCATTAAAAACTAAGTGGAATATATTACTTTCTCTCTAGAGAGTACCTATGATACAAAAAATTTATGGCGTCGGAAATAAACACTGACTCTGCACTGTACAGAGAACATAATTACGAAAAGTAGGTACATACCGTATTTGTAGATTTCAGTGGTACGAACAACAACATCTTGTCATGCGTCGGATCATTATCTATACGTGTAGGTGGTATCGTACCGTATCCTGGCAGCGGGGTGTAATAAAATATAAAATAATTATTTGGCTTCAACATTCCCTCTAGGGAGAAAATAATACCAGTGCAGCACAGTGCAACAACAATGACAAAAAATGATACTCACCGCATGCCATCGAACAAATCCCCTCCTTGCAGAGGCATCCTTCTCCCACGTCTTCGCCCGCGTGACCGCGGGAATCTTCCCACTTACAGTATCAGCAATGGCACCACGGGCAACAATCTCGGGGTGGACGCAAAGACCTCAAATCGCCAACATGGCGACCACAATGAAACTCGTCGAAGACAGGGACGTAATTTCTTCTTCTTCTTCTTGGCGGCGGCGGCGAATCCTCTACTCTCCAAGAGGAAACGGAATTTTCTCCCATTGGTCGCTTTGATTTGCATCATTTCTTCGTATCGTACATTGAATTATACCACTCCGCGTAAGTTTTGAGTTTGCCAGGATTCAGATCAAAATCCAAAAGCAAGATCCAAAAGCAAGATCCACCTTCCTTGTTCAATCCCTTTTGCATCATTACTATTTTTCCAACTCATCTATATCTTTTATATTTATTTTTCCAAAAAAGCATCCCTTGGTGTAGTCCCCCAAGTCCAAAAGAACTCCAATGTCTCGGACATCAAACCCAAATCACCGTACTTTCAATATCACGAGGCATTTTGTCCTCCAAATCAACAACCAACGAAACACCACGCTCGCACTCACACTCGCACTCACAATGGAATCATCGAAGACAAAGGCAGATGCGCCATCCTCCTCCACGGCATTCCCAGATCGTTTCAAACCATCGTTCTTCCAACATTAACACAAACTATCATCCATCCAAATGCAAAATATCAATGCGACTACTACATCCAACACCACGTCCGCCGGTTTGACGAAATGCCGTCTCATCCCGGCAGAGGTGGCGTCGTCCATGCCGCGGACGTCTTCGAGATTGCGAACGCCGTCCGTGACGCGGCACGAAGCTACCAAAACTCCCTTGGATATCGCCAACCGAGCGTTCGGTTCGTCAATTCTACCGATTCCGATGCCTTCCGAAGACGCCGTGATGTCTTGGCAAAAACGCGGTTATTGGAGGATGGCAACGGCAATTGGCTCTATTTTCCGGAAGTGATACGATCTTGGGATGGGATGCAATTGGCTTGGGAATTCATGGATATCCATCGACGAGAACAGGATATCCATTACGATTTGGTTGCCGTGTTGGGCTTGGATCTGGCAGTATTGTCGGAGATAGATCTGTTTGAAAGGGGAGTGATGGATTCCGGCATGAGACGCAACAACGACTTCGTTCTGTTTGATATCTTTTCTTCTACCGGTGAATTGCCTCCATCTCCAGATCGAGGAATGGTTATGGGCTCTCATGATTCAATTAAAATTTGGATGACTGAGAGATTTCACCAACTCGACAATTATTTAGATAGGCTTGCGGTCGAGAACTCGGGAATCGGATTCGTCGAAGATAGGTTTCTCGCAGATGAAATGATTCCTCGCCTTTCTGCCGCTAACGTGACAATGAACTTTCATTCATCATTCCGTGCATTGGATGTCATGCCGAATGATTCTGTGTCATTGACAAGGTGTGGAAATATCGCCGATAACGAACGTATCTTGCAACGAATTCTCTATCATCACTCATGTGAGTTTTCATCTGCTAAAATTGGGGACAAATCGGAGTCTTCGAATCAGAACGCGGCAAATTCGATTCACACTGCAGCTATATGTACGATTGTAACGAATGAAGAGTATTACTTGGATGAATGGATAGATTATCATCTTGCAATTGGATTTTCCCATTTCTACCTATGTGAGCTACAATTATCTGTCCATCGATTCATTCCTGGTTGACCATTCGTCAATAAATTATAATTTTTGATCTTCCTCGTCGTTTCACTTTAGACGACAACTCTGATAATTTCGACCTCGGCCACGGTTGGTTAGAGAGACGTCCTCGCCTCCATCAGAACGTTACAATTCATTCATATCCTGGCATCGGGAAGCAAATGAAGGCGTTCCGAGATTGTGCATCGAAACATGGATCGAAACACCGATGGTTGGCTCATCTCGATGCAGACGAATATCTCGTCCTTCGCAAACATAACGACGTGGTGTCATTTCTGGATGACTACTGCGAACCGGGCGCTATATCGATCAATTGGATTATTCAATCTTGGGGAAGTAGACTCCAATTCAGTCGTACGTTGCGATCGTTATGATTGGGGTGTGTTTTGTTACTTTTGCGATTGCAGCTCATAGATAATGCTCATGTCATCATACCCTGGTTTATTTTCTCAGCTGAGCCCGTCACGAAACGGTTCCCAGGATCGATTGGCGTGGATGGGATAGTCAAAACCATCACTAAAGTCGATGCATTGGATCTCAACGGAATCATAAATCCTCATTTCACGTTATTGAACCATAACTACCACCAAGTAGACACGGATGGCAATATTTTAGACAACACGCTGGAGAGGGTACAACGGGCTCGGAACAACCGCAACTTGACAGATGTGGCGAGCGTGTATCATTTCAAAACCAAAAGCTGGAAGGAGTTTATTTCGAAAAGAGAACGAGGTAGATCAGATCTGTCGGGAAAAAGACACCACGAAGATCGAGCGGAGAAGTTGGAATCGGCGAGGAGGGGAGAATTGATCGATGCCATGAGCGAAGACTCTAGTCCGTGGGAGGTATTGAAGTCAGTGAGCCAAAAATATCGATTCTTCGACTCGTTTCGTGACGATATTTGGAGTCAAGTCCACCTCAAATACGACAAGGACGGTCCTGCCATTTGTTCTCTCGCTGCCAACGACGAGGCGTATGTCGACGAATGGACAGCGTATCATCTAGCTTTGGGATTTTCTGCAATCTATATTTTTGACAGCTCGGAAGAATTCTGGATGCGTCAATGGGGCGAAGAATGTCAATCCACCTCGAACTCGTCAGTTATTGTGAAGCACTACCCCGGTGATGCTCGAGATCCTTCATTCAAATCCGATGCTCTCGCAAAGTGCCTGGCGACCGCCCGTGAAGAGAATCACCATCAAGTGATTTTATTGCTGGATATAAACGATTTTTTCATCCTACCAGAATCGGATACCGTAGCAGAATGGATGACGACTACCTCCGTTGTTGCGGGATTACCACCGACAACTCCAAAACCATGTTCATTTTCTCGAATCAAACGTGTGGTATTCGGCACTAATGGGCGAAAAGTGTACGATCCGCTTCCCATCACAAAACGGTTCTTCTTCCGAGTGCAGTCTAACCAAATCTCGTT
>JALLPE010000329.1:0-18770 GCA_036940025.1 Conticribra weissflogii
GACATCACCCGGGCCATGGCCAATTTCCGCCTACCACTTACCTAGTTTATTTCTAATTTATTTAGTTTTCTGTTTTACGCCTGCTACCCACGTCTAGAAAAGCAGTCAACAAATTCTGGTCAATATTTTGTTCTCTGACTAAAAACGTATGGTATCCATGAGATGGTCATTTGGGGCGACAAGGCTAGACTCGAACATTATAGCATTGTTACCATGGTGAGAAAGATGGCGAAGAACAAACTCTATGAGGACAACTGAAAAGCTCGCTTTTTCAATGCGTTACTACGAGTTGATGATTAATCGTAAATTTTTTTGTAGAAAGGAAAGTCATGACTCCAATATTATGGTATTTTGACAAAGGTGAGAGGATGGATGTGAACAAGCAGTACAATGGCCAGGGAGACCCATATTGCATTTTTTTATTGATAATCAATTGTGCAATAACTATTTCATGGATTCAATGGCCAATAGACCTCGTTTCTTCCTAGTTATCACTTGAGGCCCATCTCGTTATGGCTCTTTCGTCAGGAATCGGCTCCAAGGGGGTTTGAATACAATAAGCAGAGAGAACACTTGTGCAAGATGAGTGTTTTCTCAGTATAGCATTTGCGCGATGTCCATTCAATTCGACGTTATTTAACGACGAAGTATTGCCTGGAACTTTGCTTGATCGTTCGCTCGTTCTGCTTTCACTCTCATGGTTCAAAATATTTGAATATTTCCGTGCACGTATCTGCAAGAGCCTCGGTAGGACAAAAACAGAGGTAGAAAAAACAGACATCCAAAATATTGCAATCGTAATAAATACTCTCATAGGTCCTTGGTACAAATCAGCAGCGGCACTTATGATCCAGACGACTATGCGAAAAATAACAATGTTTGACATTGTGAGTGTGAGTTGCTCGTTGTCTTTAAACTGAGTCCTCGCGCGTCTTGACTTGTACGCTAATTCGGGATGTACAACGAGAATGCGAACAATTGAGAGACGAGTACGAGGACGAGGACGAGGACGAAGACTAAATCGAACCTTTTCATCTGACGAACTCACCTAAGATGGTCCCAACAAAAATAAGCCCTCCCTGGTAGAATGCTTGAACGAAAAAAGAAGCCATTGTGTCATGACTGCAGATGTCTCGGTGGGAAACATTTGAACCATCGTACCCTGAAGTCTCCTCCATTTTATTTGGGTCGACAAAAGTGAAGATAACCAAAATTATCAATTCCAACGATATGAGAAACAAGGTCAGTCGAAAACTGGATTCGGTTTGTCGCTTTGATACATCTGGCTCCACTCCGGAACTCAAGCGATAAATTTTTACGAACAATGGAGCTAAAGTAAATACACCGAAGAAGTTCATGATCCACATTCGTGCCAAGCACAGCTCATCCGTATTCGGGCCTACCATAGAAAGGCATGCCAGGTTGAGCAATACGCAACCAAGGATGAAAGCTCCAGTGTACTTCCAATCACTGACGATGATTTCTTTCTGGTTGCGGTTGCAAATGAATAGAAACAGGAGAATCGAACAAACCACAAACCCCACAACCGAGGGAGTAACAAGAAAAGCGAAATCTTTATCGCCAGGCATGATTGTATCGTCATTTTTACTTTCAACTGGACAAATAATTAAGATTCTCCACTCAATGCCTCCCTCGATAGAAAATGTTTTCGTCTGTGATGCATATATCATGTCAAGTTCGTCAACCCTGGAGACCAATAGCTCAGACTCAGGAAAATTGTGCTTCTTTTGCGCTTCGTATGACCGCATTATCACCAAATCTTTCGAGCTTTGATTCAACTGAGTCACAGGAATTCTGATTGCGGTGCAATGAATGTGGGCTTCATCATGATCCTCTTCGGGACATGTTACGGAGTTGTCGTCAATTAACACCCTCTCGACTCCTATACTTCCATCCGAGGATGCAATGATGAAGTTTGGTTCTGCTTTCTCCAACACTACTACGATGCTATCACTTCCTCCGTAGTTTTTCATCAGAAATGAAGCTATCCCTTCCAGAGTAAAATCTAATGCCACAACTCCCGCAAATACATTTCTGCCGTCTCCGTTTGTAGTGTAAATGGGATGAGAATAGGTGATCCCCATTTGCTCATGCGGATGGAAAAATATATACGGCTCAATCCAATTTGGCATTTGTTTCTCTTTTGTTCTAATATACCAAGGTCTGAATCTTGGATCATAATTCACACTTTCATAACCTCCTACAAAAGTTGAATTGCAAAAAATGCCATCGCCTCCGCAAAATGCGTAATCTCCCGAAAGATGTCGATTCACTGGCGTGACCCCGTCCAAATTATAGCAGTTCCCAAGTCCATCCATGCCCACGTCAGAGTTATTGCCCGGAGTTTGTGATGGTTTGCCCAATGAGTCAATGCAATATGTCGTGCGAGGTATGAATCCCATCTTTCGATCCTTTCTTTCAATTGTTGATTTGATTTCGTAAGCTTTACACCATTTTATCTTCGACTCGCATTCGGACATTTCTTTTGCATCGCGGTCAAATAATTGTGAGCAGTTCCTCTGAGAATATTCATCCTGGCATTTCTGCAGAATATCACAATTTCCCTGGCATTGTATGTATTTCTCATCACCTCTGAATAAGCAAGAAACTTGATTTCCTTCTTTATCAATGCAGCTATTGAAATGCTTTTGCATCTCGCCTATGGCTTCGGCGTCATTCTTCAAATCGTAGCCAGACTGCCCCGGCTCCCTGTACATCGCCCTCCGAGGATCAACCTGGTGTCCTACGAATGTTCCATCTTCCAGGCCATAGTAAATGAAATCGTGCGGAAAAGTCTTCAACAAGGCGTCCCCGAAAGCGAGGAAAAGGTCTCGATCGGGTGCTTCGAAATCGTGAGGGAAGGCTTTGTTGGTTCGGTACGTTGAAATTAGATGTTGAATTTTCGTTGGCATTCCCATTAATTCTGTAAGGCGATCGTGGGCGCGATTCCCGATTTCGAAATTGAAGTCGGCATTTGAGGTCTTCACAATCACTGCGAAAGAGAAGATTGAGGCGTATAACTTGGGCATTCTCATCCAGGGGAATACTTTTTTTAAGAGTTTTTGTAATGAAAAATATAAATCATGAGATTTTCTTTATCGATGCAATCACAGCAGCACTTGGCGAACGCTCTTTGGATTGTCTGAGTGTTTTAAATGCGTTACAACAGATTTTCCTGGGGAATTATACCAAGGGTCATCAAATTAGTCAATTCAACGAAAAATAACGGTCAAAAATGCCTGTGGCACGATGTCCTTCATTTAGCTTCTGCATCAAGCGGCAAAAATAATCATTTGCTCTCTAACTTTTCGTAAGGTGATTGGTGAGCAAAACAAAACTAGCAAACATCGAACAAATTGCTTTCTTACCTGTTGTCTTATCATTATATTCCAAGGTGTGAGAGCCAGCTGTGTTTTCACTCATCGGAAAACTGTCACTTAATACACCACCTTTCTCGAGCGCTTTTTATGATATATGTTTGTGTCGTTCACATTCCTCTCTTTCGCTTGTTACAGAAGAGATAGAGAGATCTCAAGAGAGAAGAAGTATCAATGGCACTTGAGCATTATGTCTGGTTTTAGCATTAGTACCATACCTTACGCTGAAAAACCATATATTGTACTCGATGTTAATTTTTACTCCACCTTCAAGACGAAAAAGTATCGTACAAGTGTACAATGCTTTTATACCTAAAAACATTTTTTATGTCTTCATTAATGCAAGTCCATCCAGGTTGTGTGTGTCAGCTTTTCACTTGACATCCAAAACCCATCAAGAGTCAATAAAAGCATGACGAACTCACTTTTTATACTTCATAAAATACAATGGATGCATTGTTATGTGGATTGGTGGATGAGTGGATGAGTGGATGAGTGGAGTAGTAGAGGAGTTGAGGAGTGCAGGAGTGGAGGAGTGGAGGAGTGGAGGACTTGGAATGAAATTTTTTCTAAACCATTTCATATATACTGTGCAGGTTAAAGTCATATGAAATTAAACAATTTTTATTTTAAACATACCAATCCCCAACACAGCACACACCCCATATCAGATTGTCTTGATATAAGTGTAAGTGCACATTCAGATATTCATATGTTTAGAATCTTTCAATGTTGGTCAGTTATCATTTCCCCAGCCACTTACACAATGGATGATGAAAAAAGCTACATTTTGTGAAAATATTACATTAATTCTCTTCATCATTTTTAACTACACAATTACTCAATCACAAAAGAAAAGCCAAGGATACTTAATTTGAATGGTCATAATAATTTGCTCTATTATCAAGTGAATAAAAATCTGAACAGTCCATAAAAAATTTTATTAGATATTAAAGTGTAAGAGCCCATGCAAGCCCTTGGCCTGGCAAGAAAAAACTGATGTCTTGTGAACTTGTGCAATATTCACTGAAAAATTTTGAGATGTGTACAACTTTAGAGTCTATTGATTGTTTCTGTGGTTTTGAATGGAAAAATTGTTGATCCCAGAGGTTAAATTGTTTTTATAACTCATAGAGCAAAAAAAGGTTAATATAAATATTATAATGCCAGGTCACATATCTTTTGTGTACCAGTCAAAAATAGCCAATTTTCATAGCCTCTACCAGTGGTTTCATAAAAAAGCCTTGTTGGTTTGTCTGGGCCAATCCTAAAACACACCAACACCAAGTACTTTTCACTTTTTAATGTCAATTTTTCTAATAATTGTTTTTATTTGGCTTTTAATAATGAGATGAAGAAAACAGCACCTCAAATTACCCTATAAAGTAACCTTCCAATGTATTTTCATTTTTGTTCAACAATTTTTGACATGCTTAAAAAGCACTCTTATAGAGATTTGTTGTTATCCCTGCACTTCCATGCATTCCCGTGTATAAATTAACTGAACACCAAAAAAGTTCATCCACCATGCATAGTCATCCTCTGTTGATGATTCATTCCAATTGCAATGCTATTTCATCATTTTCATGAGTGAACTAAATAAGCCAACACCTACTCCACAACCTCATGCAGCCCCTCCTCCACCAGGCCACCCCAAGCCACCAGTGGCAGAGGGAATTGAGTCTGCCTGAATATACCTAATCAATAGAAGCAGAAGTGGCCACTAGCCCATCATACTTGTAGTGATATTATCCATACTCTTTTTTTAAATATGCCAAGCAAATCATCCATTTTCTGTTGCAGGAACAAGTAGTGGTCAAAGTCCTTCACCATCAGCATTAATGGATCCATCTGTATCACTCAAATCAAGTATGAGCAATGACAGTTGAATTGGGAGGATGAGTTGAACTGCACAAATAACTCTTCTTCTTTCAAAGAAGAGAAAGTTCTTCATCCTTTTTTCTTCTTTTGGCTCAGGGCTAGACATGCATTCTGTTGCAGCATCCAAAAGTATTATTCAGAGAGAATTCAATAAGAATACTTCTCAATCAAGAACATCCTCCCCTATGTCTTGTCCAAAAATCAAATCAATCATATAATGTTGTCTTTCAGCTTCCAAAACATACTGAGATTAGAATATCGCCAACACCATCTCTCTTGCAGCCTAATCATCACTGACAATGAATGGACTAGAAATCAAGAAAATGACATCAACACAGACACTACAAAGCGTTTCAAGACCAATGAGCAAGTCATGATGATATTTGACACAGTTAGCAATGAGACGGTAGATGGAAGAGATAGTGATGGAAAGGAGGCAAAATGTTATTGCTTGACTGAAGCAAAAACAAAGTCATTTGAAGAAATTGATCAATTTGATCTGACCAAAGCCAATGTCAATGCCTATGATGAAGGAGCTGTTCCAGATGAACCAAAGAAGTGGTAGCCACCTCAGCTTCCATCGAATTTTAAGCCAAAAAAGCATAAATTTGGAGCTCATCCCTGGGAGAGAGTTGACAATATTGGAAAGTGGTGTCAATACACCTATCAATCAAATTATTTCAACAGATTACATTTGAGCCATTTTACTTCAGGCAGTGAAATTGTAGTTCCAGCTATGAAGAATGGGGAGAGAAGATCTGGGGATTGGGAGTTTTATTATTATGGATACAATGCAAATGAATAAGACATTAAAAAATTTGTTTTTGCTGGAGCAAACTCTGAAAATCTGTTTCTGGAATCAAGAAGTGGCAAACTGGATGCAAAGCTGTTAAAGAGACATTGACTAACAATTGATCAAGTCAAATAATGCAATTGAATCTTTCTTTTCAACCTTTTACTCCCAAGTCATGTACTGAAGCTATCTGGTGTAGAGAAGGTGACAAAAGAATTTCATTCTTTTCAATAGTTTCTAGTTTTTGCTTTGACAAAGTATATGCATTCAATCCTGAAAGGAATTGGGGAAGATTGTATGGACATGAATTTCAGTCTGTTTTTTTTGACAAGGATCAAGTTTGGAGTATTGATTTGAGATGGGGTAAGAGGCAGTACTAGAGGTGCTATTCATAGGCATTGGATGATGAGCGATGTGGATAATGATGATTGCATTATAAGTTATATGCCTTACTCACACTCGATCAAAATTAAGTTAGTGCTTAAGATCAACCACAACAATACAACCCCAAAATGTGACAAGCCTGGCCATTAGCCATGTTCCAAGTATGGCTAAATTTAAAGCAGCAATCTATAGCATGAATAATATTACCAAGAAGGCAAGTGACAATGGATGTATTGATGAAACAACTTGGTCTTTTTCTGGTTATGGACGTTCATGTTGTAATTGGATTATTGACAAGCCTGTAGTCAAAAAGAGATCAGATGGTGATGCTTTACAATGTTGACCAACATTTTTCACAGACCCACGCTTCACAGTTCAAGGTGTTATGAAGTGTGCAAATTCATCCAGAGAAGTAGATTAACCTTGCTGTCATTGGCAGATGTCACACGAGGAGACATCAATGGCACAGCAGGGGGAAACGATGCATTGTAAAATGGCAACATTGCAAGAGGAAACTTTGGGCTGTAAAATGGCATCATCACGTTGCTGGACAACATTGCAGGGGAGTCATCAAGCCATAAAATGACAACATTGCTTGGGAAGATGTTGCAGGCAGACATCATGGGGGGAGACATCATGCCTTAAAATGGCAACATCGCTTGATGAGAAGTTGTAGCCAGATATTGTGCAGGGGAGACATTGCAGCGTTTTGAGATGGCAAGGGCGCAAGGGGACATGTTGCAGCGAAACACATTGCCCAGATGTGAGATGATGACTTTGCACTTTAAAATGTTGCTGGGAGAAGGCAGCAACATTTTGGGTGAAGAGACTTTGCAGGAGGAGGCATCATAGGGGAGAAGTTGAGGGCAAAACATCACAGGGAGGGAAGGTGGATGAAATGGCAGCAGGGGGGGAGGCAGTGGCATATTTTGAAGGGGAACAAGTGTGGTGTTGTCTTCTAATTTTGGAACACAGTTATATCTTTTCTTGTGTAACTTCACTTCAACACACATGCAACCAACAGATTTGTGTATAGAGATATATATATTGGATATTAATGACCATATATGTATGTTTATGTTTGTATATAGATTATATATAAATGTCTTTTACAAGAAATATTTGCATACTTTTATACACATCGGTTCAGTATAATGTCCAAATCTTCTGAGGTATCAACAAGATAAGTCCAACCACAGCAAAAACCAAAAAAGATGGTTTTGTCAGTTAGGTATAAAACCGATATATGTCAATAATACTGTTAAGTGGTTGGTATATAACTGTTCTGATATACAAATGGTATGTGTAAGTCATGAAATTGTCTAAAATTGAAAATTCTGGTATAGAAACCATTATATATGAAAATATGGCATACATGAGGTATATGAGAAAAAAAGCTGTATAAAGTTGTACAACAACCTTTTTTTGCTGTGTCACATGATGATCATTATCATCTGGCTACTGCAAGGGGCTTAAATAAATGAAACAATGTGGACTAAACTTTCACATTATAGGTAGTGGGAAACTAAGGTTAGATATTCCTTTTATGCACAAAACAAACAAAGATTTTACGAGTAATTTTATATGAGTATATCTCATTTTTGTTCAGTTTTTATAAATGCTTCAAAACCTTCAAAACAAGTACTGGTTCCATCAGCTAGAGGTATATCCTCAATTTTTTGAGGTATTTTCCAAACTACAATTTCCCTAGTGGTTGTAGCAAAAGCAGATAAAGGAAACCAAGGACTTACAAGGTGATACATAGATGGAAATGTTGCAGATGGTTTCCCAAAAAGCAAAATGAGCGCTCCACCAAACAAAATATTTTGGTAGCAACCACCAGAAAATATTCATAAAAACAAAAATAAAACTAAACTGATCACCAATAATTAAAAAACTAATTGATGACTTCAAAAATCAATTGCATGTCAATATCAATCTAATATTCAATAGCTAAATGAAAAAATGACTCTTTGAATAAAGAATTTAAAAATCTCAAAAAATCAATGCAGATTAAACTCTTTAGTTTAGCAACCATACAGACCTAGCCATTATTTTTAAATATCTTAAAATATAAATCATAAAAATTATTTTAGCAACCGTACAGATCCATTTTGATTCACAGAAGAACTTTAACATATGATGTTGTGTTTTTAATGAAAAATTTCACCAATAACTGTCAAACATTGATTATGGATACTTCAGTCAACCTAGATAAATTTTCTTCAAAAAATATAGCATTGATTGCTATGTAAAATTACTAAATTGAGAAAAATAGCAAATAATTTCATTAAGTTTAATGATGTTTGCAATTATACATACTTTAAACAAGTTAGTGTAATAGCTTAAAGCCTTGATTTATTTTACAAAGAAAAATTCAGGAACCATGAAGACCTAGTTTAAATTTGTATAAAAATTGAAGAGGCAAAACATATACTCATGTTTTTAAAATAAGAGTTCATAAAAATTTCCTTGGTGAGTTCAAAGATAAAAAAGATGTGTTTATAGCAACCAGAATTTTGTTGCTGAATGAAAAATGACAAATTGAACATTCTACTCTAAAAAACTACAAATTTTCAAGATATTGAATTGCTTTGTTTCAGCAATCAGCATACAGATCTAGCTTCATTTCACAAGAAATATATTTCAAGCGCAATACTGCCTAGCTAATATTGACACAAAAAACAACGGTAAAATATTTTTTCTAATCAATTACAAAAATAAAGGAACTGCTCAAGTGAAACCCTAGTAAATTCAAACATGTGGAATATTTTTTCATTGATAGACTAAAATTGGTAGTTTTTTGAAAGAGCAACATGTTAGTACAAAATAAATACCCATTAATTGTAAAATTTGAATATTTTAGTTTGCAATGATTCTGACCTAGCTCTAAAATCAATTTGAAAGTTTGAAATATATTGATATTATTTTATCATTTGTAATGGCTTTCTTTATATTCACACAAGATGCAAAGAAAGGATGTAAACTTGTGTTTTTAATAAATTTAATTATTAGATTTTTAATTTTATCAATAAATGGATAAATTTACCCTAATGAGTTTAATCAAAATTTGTCAATATAATTATGTAAAATGGGTATTGAAATGAATAGATGGTGAAACACAGATTAACAAATTAATTAATCAAACAATAAAATTAATAGCTAAATGAAAATTGTAGATCGAATAATGAATCGATAAAACTTGAAAATCAATGATGCTGAAAATATTTCAGGCAAGCATTTGAAAAATGCCACTATGCTGAAAATAATTATTTCTGTCATGTGCTTAAAAACATGGTAACAATTTTTCCCTGCTGAGGATGTCCCTCAAATCATACTGAAATGAGAAGTTGCCCACCTTAGGCACCTATATGCTCCCTAAATAAGACTACAATAGCATGCCCTACCAGCGTATGGTTTATCATGTAATATCAAATTTGTCACCAATCAAATAGACAATTTTTCTTTTCCGACGTTTTTTCAGCCTTGTATTGCAAAGATCCATGAGAATTTGTTAAGAAACATCGGTCGTTCTTCGAATTTGGCAAATATGCGGACACTCTAATTTGGCAAATTTACGGACACTGTAATTTTCGACGACAAAATATATTTGTGGGTAGGGTAGGTACACTACCCTACGGGTGAACATTATTTTTTATATTTTGAGAGGTTCTTCCGCGTCAGTCCGTGGCTGACGTTGCAAGGTAGTGCTAGAGTGAAAATACTCTAGGAGTACCACTTATTTTAAAATATTTTATGGATTGGTAATTTTAGATTTCAAGACAACAGATTAGCGATTTTGGTTAATTGATTCCCATGTGATTCAAAAAGCAGAATATATCGCCAATAAGGTTTCTTCATGTTGAGACAATGAACACCACTGTCAACTCATGACACATTTTTTTCTCTCCCATAATCTACGTGTCTTCGAACGAGTCGATCCCTGCTACACACCCCCAAAAGCCCCACCAATAACACTTTTTTCACCATGATGCGCAATTTAATCATCTTCTTCGCAATCATTTCTTACGTTGCATGCATCGCAAACGCCTTCCAGGCTTCCATGCCACTGGCATTATCATCTGCACGCACTTCATCGAATTTGCAAATGATCTTCGGACCCCCAAAAGATGACGGAAAGCCTGGAGATTATCTATGCAAAGTGGGTTTGTAGACGCTGCAATGCCAGTAACGCATTGCGCCAGATTATCTCGTTCCATTTTGCTTCAATTTTTAAGGGGTGTTTTGCAATGCTCGTCGCCTGGATTATGTATTGCTTTGTTGTTGAAATTAGAGTCATTGCTTTTTAGTCCTCGAATTATGGTATTTTCAATCTCATCTTTTTCCATCTGGTCACGCAATAGGATTGTGGCTATGTGTTCACGAAAGGACCTGAGGCATGGGCCAAAGTTCCAGAAAAGGGTGCGTGCCCGCCATGCGGTGCTCCGAAATTTCGCTTCAAAAAGATCCCTAAGGGATCAGCCGATGGAAAAGTCGAGGTGAAGAAAAGTTGGTTTGGAAACTAAGTATGAAAAGTATTATTAACAAAGGTGCAACAAGATTCCTTATTTTGCAAAAAAAGTGGAGGATCAATGACACTTTTTGGGGATAACAGGATATGGCGTGAACACGATTCATACGAGTTTCGAATTACAATTAAAAATAGGTTGCATCGTGGGGTGCGGGTACTGGAGTATTATAATTGGGTGGGTTGTTTGAAGTAGGACAAATACATGGAGTGTTGAGGTTAATAAATTTCCCATCTGTTTGGTGCTGTGCGTACTAATTACGACACCAGATCAAAATGAATAATATTAATACGCTATTTGTATCTTCTAAGCAACGACGTTACCGCATTTTTCTGGCCTTTAGACCAGACAAGTAAGGCGCCAATTCGTTCTCTTTTGTGGCATTAATTCGTCAGCGCTTCGGTAATGTGAGTAACACATGGTGGTAACTGATTGATAGCATAATAAACCGAATATAGAATGTGAAGCTCATAGACTGAAGTGGAGCCCAGTTATAACAGTTTCCTTGCACACTGCTGTGGAAGTCAACTCATGTATGCAATGGAATGATTAATCGACGTTATGATCAAATTGATGTATTCATGTTCTTTTCCAAAATCTTCGTTGCAGTGTATAGCGTAGTTAACAAAAAAATAGAATTAGACATGTTTGAAATCATTCTAACTTCGAGACTAGTTTAAATAATATGCTGATTGACAACATTTAGTTATTCACACGAATAAAATGCATGTAAAAAGAGACTAACCAACGTATTGTAAATTACATTACATATTTTCCCATTTTCGTTGCAATCGAGTTTTATCCGTACATATTTATGTTTTGTGAAGTGTTCTGCAGAAAAGCCGATCTCATGTTGTCTGCCAGTACCTTATACTGAATGGATCAAGCACATGGATAACTAGTGACTTGACAGGTTCATTACCTTTATATTCTTATTACATTTCATTCATGTCGACAAAAAAAAGTGTTCAAAATTATTCAAATCAGGCCCCACTCGCCATCATTTGACTTTCAGTTATCATCATGAATTCCTAAATATTGAAGGAAACATTATTCAAATTACCGTTTGGATCCATTGGCATATTCTTGCGGAGACTCGATCTCCTCTCCATTAACCCCATGTTGTAACCCATATTTTGCATCATATTTTGCATTCCATTGTGCATGCCATTTTGTATGTTGTATCCATTCATATCCCCGTTCTGATCGGTTCAATCGACATAAAAGTGAAAAATAGTTGGCGAAGACGATTCAAGATAAAATCGAAGAAATATCAGACAGAGAGGGGAAATGGACTTACATCGATTATTCCATTTCCAATTCCGTCATCCTTCAAGTTCTGATGCATGAGATGTTGTTGTTGAAGCTGTTGCTGTTGTTGATATTGAAGTTGTTGTTGATGCTGTTGAAGAAGCTGTTGCTGCTGTTGTTGATTCTGGTTTTGGTTCCCTTGCTGCTGGTTATTAATGATATCATTATTAATGTGTGCACTATGGTCGACGTTTATATCAAAGTCTTCCATATTTTCCCAATCAATGGACAGTGCAGATAAGCCGGACATGGCACGCCCGAAAGTAGTTTCATTACCCATATTGAAGTGTCTTCCGAGGCCACCGAAAGACATCCTCATCGACTGCCGTTGCATCCTTCCGTTTCCTCCCATCTGTTGACCATTGAAATCATTATTTCCGCCTTGGGAGTTGTCTTGAATAGGCTGTTGATACGACATACCAGCCGAATACTGATTCATCTGGTTGTTCATAAACTGTTGTTGCTGCTGTTGCTGTTGCAGCTGCTCTTGCACCTTCTTCTGATCGTTGGAATTGTTGTTGATGCGGCAATAGCAGTTCATACCAGCATTGCAGGGCATGCCGAACTTTTTGCCGCATCCAGCGATAATTTCTGTAACGAGACGTTCGGTCTTGTCGAAAACATCGATGAGACTTCGGCCCATTTGGGAATGGCGTGCGCAGTCTTGTCGGTGAACTCCGTTATCGGGGCAGGCGCAGTCCATGTGCCAGTTAAAAACTGTTCGACGTATTAAGAGGGCAAAATGTCGTGATAAGCACAAAAATTAAAAATTCCAAAAAGAAGAAATGTCAACAATGCTAAAACTTAATTCACACTCACCGCTCATGGGATTAATATTTGGAACCACTTCAAACGCCGAACACAACCCCTGCAAATCTACATCGTTCCCCTTCGAAAGCTCTCTCACATTTACGGACCTTGCCTTGGCCGTGTATCCAACCATGCTCAAATTCCTCGCCGCCTCGAAAGCAATCCTCCTCGCTTCCGAAATCTTCTCGATCTTGATCAACACCAAATTCAAATCTTGATCGGCCGCTGCGTCCACGAGTCCCGTGATGGGGGATCGATTTCCCTGACATCCCCTTAACACGGTCTCGACGATTTTGACGCAGTGCGCACAAGTAATCCCATCGATTCGCATGAAGAATTGCACATCCCCATTCTGCGAGACTAGCACCACGGGCATGACATTGGGATCCCCATACTTGGAAGGGTCGACGTTGGTCGCCGAGTTGTTATTCATGGAGGCCCCGAGGATATCGGATGGATCGACATTGATCATGCCCCTGTGAGCGAGTTGCGTGGCTGCAGAACTTACTTGTTGGACGAGGCCAGGAAGATCGACTCTGCCGGGCAGACACCTTCCCTTCATCTCGAATTGGGGATTCGCAGAGGCGCGAAGATCTTGGGGTAAGACGGACATTCCCTGCCCGGGCATATTGGAGTGGACGCCCCCCGACTCGGCGAGTTGGCGGCGCTGCGCGGCATGGAGGCGTTCCAGGGAGGACATCATGTCTCCTTGGGGCATGATGTCGTTTCCTGAAAGTCCGCCGCCGTCCATGCCACCCATGTTGCCCATCCCCCCCATGGCGTTTAGCTGCCCCATCCCCCCCATGTCGTCATTGTTCTGTATGGGGGGCATTCCCCCGCCGAATCCGCTCTTGAAGGCCATGGTGGCGATCTTGACGGAATCGTCTTCGCGGCTTCGCTTCTTCCCCTTCTTGTTCCTGGATTTTTCCAAATCTCTCATCTTGCCTTGCAAGGTCCTCGGAGGCTGCTCCTTGTCATTGACGATGAGACAGTGCGCCAAATTAAAGAAGTGGCGGGTGTACCCCTCAACGACCCCCCGCATCTTCTCCGTCCCCAAAGCGACGATGGCAGAGCCAGACTCTCCCTTGCGGCGATGCTGCCACCACGTCCTCAGGGTGGTCAACCCCAATTGAATGGCATCTTGGTCTGCATCCGGTCCCAGCCACGGGGACAGGATCGCCTGCACGAAGGGATGCGCCAGACCCGACCTCGGCAAGGGCTCGTAGGGGTATTCCCTGCGTTTGCCGCCGTTTTCGTCGTCCCCGTTCAGGGAGGAGCTGAACTCCTCCGCGGGGCTCTTCTTCTCTTCGGGCGTTCCCTCTTCGTCGGGGGAGGCGGAGGGCTTCTTGTCCTTTTCCTTTTCCTTCTGGGCGGCGAGGCGGGGATCATTTTCGAGGGGGAAGTTGAGGGGATCTAGGTCCGAGGCGGGTTTGGTCTCGAGGTCGGTGGGGTCCAGGCCGCCGAGGTGGGACCAGGCGCGGAAGGCTCCCTCGAAGATGGAAGTTCGATGTTCGAATTCTCCTCTGCGGCGAGACATGGTGATGTCTGCTTACTTAGAGGGGCTTGAAATCCAGGGCGGAGGTGGGTCACTTGAGTTGACGATGGGGATTGCTCGAAACGCGAGCTGGGTGACCGCTTGTAGATACTATTGTACTTAGTAGTGCTTTTGGTGTCAGTTTTATTGCGTGCGCTGTGATGGCGTCGTCGAGTCCAATTTATTGCTTGTGCAGGATGTCTTCTTCTTCCTTTTGTCTTTTCGTTCGTGAATGTTGTGTGAAATATAGGTAAAGGCCTGATGAACTCAAGAGACTGCTTGAAATGATTGATGTATTATTTTCTATTTATTGACATGCGATAAAAAATGGAGAGAGAAGCTGGGAAAAATTGGCACAGCGAACTGCGTGGAAAAAAATCAAGCTTGGGGAAGCTTTGTTGCATCACGAGGTAGCATAGCGGTTTTTTTTATCAAACAATATCCGGTCGATATTACGATCATGTAACGTCACCCGTAGAGTATTGTACCTATTTTGGACTGTGTGAGGTTTTTAGGTTGTGACTTCGGTGGTGGTTGACTCATTTTTTTTAAAGATATTGTTCGTATATGATATATGATATAGTACGCAGTATTCTTTTTTTAGAGGTCGTCAGCTCTCAATTGAGATTGGCACGGAAATGAAGAATTGAATGGATAAAATTATTTTTTTTCAATGCACACATTCGAGCGATAAAAATACATAGTGACAAAAATATAAGGACAGTGCGATGCTGCTTTGCCGTGCTCGATTAAATCCAATCAATTTTTGTTTTTTTTGCCTGTGTGATATTCAGTATATTTTTTTCATTGATTCATTCTTGATGCCGCTGCTGTAAATCCGCATTAGGCGGTCTGTGGGAAGAACACAACCGAAGCGCGTCACTTCGAATACATATATACAATTTAGAACAAGGGTTTACATACGACAATCCCAATTTATTCCAATGTTAGGATTTTGAAAAAAAAAAGAAATAATTGCAATATGCCAAATGAGCCCTCTATTGAATAGGCTGCAATTCTGATGACGTTCAAAGTCTATCAATAATACTCATAGTTAATTTACTTAACAGTCTCCAAACCGGCACGTTTTTACTTCCAATGTGTACTATTTTATTCTTTTTGCTGGGGTGTATTGCATAATAATTCTTACCACCAAAATGGGTACTACTATTAAAAAATATAATACGTATTCACCTTTCGGGTACGTACCATTATCCTTCCCCATTCCCCATTCACGACCACGATTGTTTGGATTTCAGGGATTTTTGGGACGAATTATATTTTTTCTTGATGACAATTTCTTTTTTATGTTCTTCAATTTTTACGGCGCGGAGCTTGAATTTGTATCAAGAGTGCGATTCATGTGCATGAACATCAATAAAATAATGAACAACCGTGTCAGCCATCTGTCCTACCACCATCAATTTTCAAATACTACTGTTGCTCCAGTGAAGGTATGTCTTCTCCCAGAAAATCTGATACTTTGGAGAAATTAAGCAGTGATGAGTTTGCACTGTTGGCAATGGAGAAGTCAAAATGAAATGATCCAGAGAGTTAGTGAAATTGCCTGGTAATCAAATTGATATTATTGATGGCAACCACTCCAATGATTTTTCTCTAAAAGTGGGTACAATTCTCATATCTGCCAATAGCAACTTCATCCACATTCCCAGATGAATCATCAAAGCAATCCAATTGTTCCATAACAATACCATCTGCTTCAATTTTTATTGATGACATGTAATGAAATTCACAATTTTATCAAGGAGCAAAGTCATGGTATTTCTGATCCATGGGTTGGATCTGTTCCATTCCAAGTTTATGAATGGGACAAGAGTGTGGGTGATGTTGAACCAATTTTTCAAAGGGAGCAACACATCTTAATATTGCAAATTGCATGAAAGGCCAAGACAAACCTTCTGAGCACTTGTATTTTTGTCTTAAAACCTATCTATCACAGGAATTATCATTTTAGCAAATTCCAACTTATTGTTACAGCTGGATTCATTTGAGAAATAGGATGTAAAAGGAAGCTAATCTTGGAATAGGAAATCCATTTCTGAGCAAAGGTGAAAATGGTCCAGTCAAAACTGCAAATGCTTCAAATGCTTGTACTGCTACATGAAGAGAAAGAAATCAAGAGCTAAAAAACCAACCAATGGAATGTGATCTAGGTCCACTAAACTAATCAACAATAGAGGAAATGGCCATAGAAAGGAGAAAATCTGGATCAAGAGAATGAAAAAAAGACATAAGGATGAAGGGTGCAAGTTCAATTTGTTGATCATGGGGGATGAGCATTGATGTTTTATCAATCTCAAATACACACCTACCAGACTTTTGGACAACAACAAGCAAGAAACTGTGCAACATGTAGTTGAATCTGCATGTAACAAGGCTGCTGGAAGGAATGATATGTTTCATAGATTTTGAAAATTCAATTAATCCATGGATGTTGCCTACCTTAATTGTAAACAAAATCAATCTGTTTGTAAAGAAGACAATATTGATTCCATAGCAATAAAATTCAAGAAGTCAAATGAGATTTGATTTACTACTTTATCTGATGTTGTAAAAGATGAATTCTCAGATGATTGTATGACAACAGAGATGTGTCAGCAACAGTTTCAGCTACAAAGGACAAAGAAGGTGATCCTGTCTCCAGAATGTCATCCATCAAAGCCATTGAGTCTTTTTCTAAGATGAAATGTTGAGAAAGTGGTTTGTCTCTCAGTGATATTCTGTTAGTTTCCATTGATTGGACACTTGTGTCTGTACTCCACCTTTTCATGTTGTGCCCAGAAGATACTTATGGAGATGTTATGTCACATTCAAACAAATAAAGATTTGGTCTTCTATTCTTGCCAAAAGTCAGCTTGAAAGCAAAAAGCAAGTGATTTTGTTGTGGATTTGGATTCCAAAGCAAAAGCTTTTCTCTGTTTGCTGAGCTTTTCTCCCATGCTAGACCGTTTTGATGACATGAAAAATTAGGAAGAGGGTCAAAATCAGTCTGAAAGATGGGGATGCTCAAGAGCAAAATGAATTCTTGAGTGCATTGAAGGCTGGATTTTCTGAATGTAATTAGAGGCGTATGTGGATTGCATATTGGTGGGTAAATATATTGTTCAATCTCATCAAAACAAAATAATATTTTCTCATCATAATCATTTCCTTCTTATTGCTCAAACCAGTCCATTGGAATGCAAATGTTGGCAGGTCACCAGTCTCTCAACAGGGAATGGAAAAATGAAACAAAATTGAGCAAAAAATACATCTTTGGACTTATACCTGGATGTGACCATATTACATCCATTCAAACTTTGCACTTCAAGCAGTAGAGGAAAACTATGGTCTTGTTCAGCATATTCACGTGATTTTTCTTCATCATGTCTATGTTCATGAACAATTGTATCTTTATTTTATGAGAATAACAATGAGACATTTTGAAGTTTATCATTCTTCTCCTCATGAGGAAATTATGATTGCAATATTTTAAGTTTTTCTATGATTAACACTAAAAGTTCGACCATATTGATATTGGTTTTGTGGAACAAACTATAGATTAACAAAATACAGTGCACTCATGCAACCAGCAGTGAATTTGGACACATCATCAAAAACTCTAAATATTCAAGCTAACATTAAAGTTGAAGAAACAGAAGAAATTATCTACCAGGATCTTCTCCAACAAGGCATGGTCAACATTACCTACAGCACCATATACTAGTACAGTTGCAGATGGCTTGATAGCAGCAACTATGAAGCATAAACCACAAATCACTCTACACATATAAATGAGTATAAACATGAATGTTTCAAGTTTTTTCAAGAGGGTTTGCAATGATGATGGGAATTAGCTCACATAAACTGATAATTATGAGATAATTAGTGCAACTATTCCAATGGTTCATTATATCCATATAGGTAATATTGATGAGAATAAAACAATTTAGTGTGACTGAGGTGGTTGTTTTTTGTCCATATGGTTTGTGTGTGTGATTATGTTTGTGAGACATTTGATGAGATTGTAGGGTTTACAAATAGAGACATGCCATAGAATGGAACAGTGTCTATAGGAATTTTGCATGCATGGCCGTAACCCCTAAAATAATCCAACAAGTCTTTAATAT
>JALLPE010000330.1:0-18762 GCA_036940025.1 Conticribra weissflogii
ATGTCTGGACTTCCCTTCTTGACCGACATCAAAAATTGCCCATGTCTTTGCAAAAGAAAAAGACATGTCTGGGCATGTCCAATGTTGGTATCTGTGTCTTTAAATTATCAAAAGTCTGGACTTTGGACTTTCCCAACTAAGCAAAATTCATGGCAAGGCTTCAACTCAACATACCCCTGTCTTCACTTCTTTGTACCTTCATTCAAATCATGATGATTATGGGGAATCAGCAATAGCTTCATTTTCCAAAGAAGAATCTCAAATATAACAACCAGTCTCCATAGCAAAGACAAACAGTAGAAAAAATTTAAACATCTCTAGAAATTATGTCAATTCAAAGCAGTGTAAAAACATGAATAATATAAAATTCAACATCAAAATTGATCATTTAAAAGGAAATGATTAATATAATAATTGAATGTATCTGTTTTATTTTGTCAGCTAGAGATAGATAGCAATTCATTTGGTTGCAAATCATTGGACTATGTATTGAATTGGCCAGCTTTTCATGCTTGTTGCAATGAGAGGACTGAATTTTGCTCTTCCACATAGTAAAAATATCAGTGTCTTCCTTACAACTAAGAGAGGTTGAAATTGTAAACCTTCTAGAAATAGGTGAAAAATGGATTGTGCATGTCATCACAAAATTTCACTTATAAATAAGTATCACTATGTGTAGCACTCATTTTTACAACAAAAAAGGGATATTGTCTAGTCTGTAAGGATCCTTTTTGAGATATCTTACTGTAAATGTGTACATAAATCAACCAAAACATTGAATCTTAGGAATAAATATGATTTATGTGTATGATCTTGTAGTGTATACATGCATCTTTCATTTGTGGGTTCATTTTATTGCCACAAACCACCTAGAAAAAATTGTTACTGCCATTGAGTAACCTACCTGAATTTTTCTTCCTTTTGTAAAATTGCATATGTCAATATGTCCCCTCTATTTCAAAATAACATTAATCCACTCTTGACCCATGACTCACCTGCAGCTAGTTCTGTATCCTCCCATGTGATGAATTTATTGTATCATAATGTGTTAAGGTATCTTGCAAGAATCTTGAAAATGTTGGTGTCAATGCCATAAAAACGATAGTCTTTATGCTAGGCCAAAGTTTAACATAGGAACCAATTCAATCAAATTGATAATTATATTATGATTGATATAAATCTAGTAATTACTCTAGCTAAAGCCTCAAAATTGGATTTTTTTGGCATTGTTGAGGTGGTTTTTGGTTTATGCACAAATCAAGAGAAGAAAGCCAGTATAAAAATGAAGAAAGCTAGGGGTTACTGAACACACAACTTTTACAAAACACTAAGGTTGAAGGCCTCTTGAGATTAAGCTCTGTAGCTCAACCTTGACATCCAGAGTAGGCAATACAGTCATTGCATGACAAATTTGGTGACTATGATAGAAGAGAAGCAAATAACAAACAAAACCACAATGAGGCAATTTTCAAATTTTTCAGCTTCAACAACTTCCAAGATTTTGTTGCCAAACAAATTGTTCTCATTATTGACATTCTTCCTTTCAGGTGCCATGAGGATCAGGTGTTTTGGACCTCTTAGTTTGATTTTAATCTATTTGGTAGAGTTACCTGTATGTGTACAAGGCACCTGTGGGCAATTCGTTTTGAAGTTCATTGACCAAGACATTTTGACAAAGTTATGGGTTACCTTAAGTGCTTTCATAGACAGAAGATACAGCAAAAAATGGAAAAGGTTATAATATATGTACTTTATTTGTAATGGGCCCCACTCAGGATCCAACCAGTTTCATCTGGAGACATGTGTGGAATATCAATTAAATTACAGAGATATTCAGAACTTTTCTTGAATAATAATTTTAGATTCCTTATTTCTTTTTTGTGGCTTCATGTTTCATGTGGCAAATACACTGAACATGCTCCACATCCCCTCAGAGTGTGCTTCTCCCAGCATAATCTTGCCTGGTCTACCTCACCCATATAATTCACCCTATCATGGTGACACTATTGTTATGGTTATTGTACCCACTCTTTGGTTGGTAAATTTGCCATCAGATGTTTGCATTGGAGTTGCATTGATACTGGTATTGATGACCAATACATTAATATCAATCTAGGTGGATTCAAGAAGATGATGTCAATGATGTCCAACTCATCCTCATTTAGTTTTGGGACCGAGTGGATGTCAAGAATTATGTAGAACTCTGCCTTGATTAAAATTGGGGGGCAGTGGACTTCAGCATTTGCTGATGGCATTAACTGTTGTGATAATGTTTGCAGTGATGCCCACTCCTTCTTGATATTGATTGAGGAGGAACTAATGCTGCTGATTATATCTACTACTCTTTCATATTGATTGAGAAGAAGTGAAAGTCAATGCAAGCATTTCTGATAAAAATGTAACCATGTCAAATGGATGCCAACAGTTTTTGCATGCAATGCAAAGACAACATTATTTTTTTATTATTACTTTTTAATTATTACTCTTTTCATGCAAGAATATTCATGTATTTTTTCAACATATCAACATTATTTTGCAGATACATTCATGATTTTTCATCTTCTTAATTTTTTTGGAACCTTATTTGGTGCCAAAAGGCTCAGTTGGAAATGACAGCATAATGACGTTGTTAAGTCTCAACAAAATGGGTGTGTCATTAAATCCCCTAAAAATTGTGACATAAAACAACATTAAAATTTTTGTGTCCACGTATGTGGATCGTACCAGAGAAAAAAGTTTTGGTATTCTTTACTTTTTCCTTTTTTGAAAACTTTGGGATGAACAAAAAAAGAAAAAAAGAATGATCAGAAGGACATTTTTTTCCTCTAAAGTTCATTTTTATGGTAATTTTTCCAAAATGACAACAAAATGTCATGAAATAGTGTTTGTTTTGTGACATGAAATTCTTTTTTAAATTGTCACAACAAACTGCACTTCCAACTAAGCTAACAGGTTTGGGAAGAGATGTATGACAATAAATCCAGTCATTGACCTAGAGCATATGTGTAGGGCTATAGCAAAGACCAGGACCTGAATTTAAAATCACACTACCACAATGCCCCAGATGTCAAATTAAAATTTTCATTTTTGTTTTTTCTCCAATCTCTGGGAAACCTAATTTGTTTGAATTTGGACTTGATGTGGGAATTCTTGAGTAAGACAAGTTAATGATGTGTTGATAGTAGTAAGAACAGTTTTTATCATTACATATAGTATGTGCTAAATAAATACCATGTGACTTAGATTGTGTATTTGGTCATTCATTGAACATTTTAAATTTTGAACTCCTTGAGTTCAGTCTTTCAAATCAAATTTTGAATTGTAATTACTTTTGAGTAAGTTATAATTATTCTTTTTTGTGTTCTTTCCTTTTCTCATGATCAGCATTGGTTCAAAATATGATCAAACTTTCTGATTCTTTAAATTCCAATATCATTGGCCATCTTAGTTATAAATTACAATGTAATGGCACATCATGATGAGACAAGCTGGGTTTGTTGTGAATTCATAGAAAAGTATGAGTGTTTCATGATGTTTTCAAATTTGACATGTTTGAGTCACATGACAGAGGTGTGGCATATGCCCACAACACATGCCTGCTTTTTTTCTCTTATTATTTCTTTATTTTGGTAATAGTTTTGAATTTACTAATTCCAAAAATAATCCTACAATACCATGACCACATTGCTTCACTTGCACTCTTGTGAGGAGGGGCCACAAAATACTACCACAACTGCTACAATTGCAACTGGCTCAGCTATCTATTAGTGGCTGTTTCTTACAAGACCATCTATTCTGGCGGTCATGGTTCATTATTGGAAGCCCCCCACCTCCAGCAACAAAGTTGGACAGTTTGGTTTTGTGTGGGGTGGGGGACAGCAGTTTAGCCAGTTGTGCTTGTAGAAGTGCAGGGCTGACCATGCAGAAAATAATAATCAAATATCTAATCAAATATTGTAGCTTATTTTAGCTGACAAATTATTATATTTCTTTCATTTAATGTATTAATATAAGAAGTATTAGTTTCACAACTCTGATACCACATGATCTGGTCATCCAAATTTGTGGATGCCATGTGGTAGAGATTTTTCAAATTTCAATTTAACAATGTTTTTCATAATTAGTTATTTAAATGATCATGTAATATAATTACTCAAGTGATTTTCTATGTCTTTATTAGAAATTTGAATAATGACATGAATTAATCCATGACAACAACATTTTTAATCATTTATCTGTCCATCAAACCCCTCCAACAAAGCCTATGACATTGCCCCCTGACATGAATGATGCATACTGTTGCTGTGATAGTGATATGATACATGATGTACTTTTTGAAAAAATTGTGTCAAGTTTCTAACTGAGTCTGTCATCATATGCATCATCAACAATCCTGTCAATACTGACTGTGCATCCACATATGACATTCAATGGGATATTAAACAATTAATTGAATCTCCAAACATATCATCTAACTTGTGGCTACATCCAACAGCTTTAATATGTGTTGTATAATTCTGTCAAATTACTCATTTGCATCAATTAGCACAAGTTCTGGTAAATTAGTTTGAAGTGATCAACTGATGAAACAATTGAGAGCTTAGTCCTATTGGCAAGGAGTCAGGTACTACTTGCCACAGAATTGGTTCATTAATATCATCAACCACTATGTTGTATTTTTCTAGTATAACTGTTGTTGTATGATTTTTCATGTATGCACTGACAACAATATTCTGATTCATAAATCCACAAAATCTTTCATAAAATGCATCATAAAAGATCTGCAGCACAGACTATTGGATTTTTAAGATGCCCCTAGTTTCACATGAACATCAAATGTAATGCATTGTATTGTCTTCTGTAATTGAAATAGTATGAATGTGTTCAAAAAACAGAATCTGTGTCTTTGTGACTTTAGACTTTCCATCAATCTCATTTATGGTGATTTCATCAGAATTTCATCCACTCACAAAGGGTTCATGAAATTGATTTTCATCAACTGCCATACAAAGATGGAGAGTTGATCGTACCATAGCTTTATTTTTCAAGCCTCCAGCTTCTGATATTGTGAATGGGACAGTAGGCAAAACTAACCAAGTCTTGTTGGATTTTTTGACAATATTGATAGATAATATCTTGGATTTCAACTTCCAATAGATTTGTTTGGATGTTGAGAGTCTTTGTAGACATTTCCATATTCATTGTTTATTGCATAGGATTACTGTGGCATTTGATCCTGAATTTGTATGCTATGTGTTATATTGAATCAAATATGTGCAACGGAATCTCGTATATAACAAGGAGAAGAATGTGTTTCTATTTTGGCTTCCTGACTATGGACTTTCTTAAGTAATAAAAGTTCCAGCTGTTCATGCACACAACAATGAATAGGGAGAATTTTTTTACTTCCATTTATCAACTATGAATTTCCTTCTGCAGCGTCAAGGGCATTTCTAAAATGAATATGACTTGTGAACTGTGAACAAACAAAAAATTGATACTTGTGTGCATCATAGACATAATGCAGTCTCATCCAAGAGTTCACCTACAGTGAATTTTCTTACAACAAGGTTCCATTTGGTATTTTCCTTCAATGAAATTGGAGATTGACCTGAAGCTTCCAACCTTGAATCATGGTTTTATGATGCAACATTCATGGATAAGATAATATATAGTGGATGTTTGTAAATATCATCACAAGAAATACTCACCTACATACCAATTACAATCTCCTTTTACTGCATTAGGAAATATTTCCTTTAGTGATTTTATAATCTCCCTCCTTTTTTGTTTATCACTATTGTTTATGATAAATGAATCTCTATCTCTCATGGGATTAATATAAAAAATGTATGAGAGAAAACCATCAAAATCAAAGTTACTTTGGGTTTGGTATCAAAATCCCAGCAGATGTTTGACAAGAAAAAGTGAACAATTCAAATCTCCTTTTTAGGAAAGTAAAATCATATCACATGAAATACATTTGGAGCAAAAAATCAACAATTGTAATGCTTGTGACACTTTTCAAGATACTGAAATGAAGATATTCTGGTGACAGTAAATGTTCTCGTTTTTCTATTTTAATGATTGGCTCAATGGATTTGAGAGAAGCTATTTTTGACACTTTTGAGTTTACAATTTTACCCTTTGCGAGTGGGCACAGTTGTAAAAAATTCTCTGGAATGGATGAATGCATTATCATCTTGATTGAATTCTTCAACATTGGATACGGTTGTGAATCTGATTTCCTCCAATATCTCAAAATTTCAGACATTAAAACAAAGCATCTTCTTGCCCTACTGTTGTTGTTCCTACATTGGAGATAGTCAACTTTCAGGGAGTTGTTGATGAATTTACCAAAGCAACACAACATGTAATTCCAATCTGCAGCCTTATTGCATTCAGACTCAGCAATATAATGAACAGATTCTATTCATCTGCATCATGAAGCTAGTTATACTAGAAATAGATTTATTTTCATAAGGCTTTTCATTTTAATTGTGAATATATTTTATGAGATAACAAAGTAGCCATGTTTGTCCCACATGATACAGAAAGTAAACCAGCATATGTCTGACTTTGTTGTCATTTGCACTCTTTTTGTGCCAAGTTTACCTTTTTTCCATGACATGTTTCTTATCATTGGTGATTGGTGTTTGTTCTTGTTTGAAGGTGAATTTCATCTGTGACATCCTTGCAGTGCTGATTCCCCTTGAATCATATAGCAGCAACAGATGTAACCACCAGCAATATTCTTTTTTCACCATTTCTCAAAATTGGATAATCACCATGATGATTAGTCTCTTGAATGTCTTGTTTGAATGACAAAATACTAGAACAAGTTTTAGGAATTGACTGATTTGAAGATTCTGGTGGAGGATGTTATTCAGAACAGAAATATAATTTCTGATTTGCTTATCATTTCCATCAAGGCCTATTTCATTATCAAGGTGTGTAATTCTATTAGAAAATTGATTTTGTATCTACAACTGAATCACCAAACCAATAAATTGGAAATTGAAGATCCTGCATTTTCACCACAAAGTCTTGATTTTGACTTGTTGTTAATGTAGATGAAGGAGTGGAATTCTTTGTGAAATTCTTGATGGATCATGACTGAGATATTTTTGAGTCACATCTCTCATTGGATGAGAGTCTTTGAAAGGTTTTTGTCCATCGTGTTTGTTTTCTTTGTTAGCAAAAATGCAGTTGAGTGTGACATCCCCAGATTCTCAACAATTGGATACCCTTTGGATTCATCAATAATTGGAGACATTTCTGATAATTCATCTTGTATCTTGTCCAAGGAATGTAATGAATGGAAGGTACTTAGAAATGCAACGGAAAAGGAGGGATGCTACGAAATAGTAGTTGTGTGCAATGGGGTCATGAAATTCATTGGTGGAACTGAAGTAAAATAATAATATCATCATGCATTCAACAAAACCATGTTCCGCACACTGCACCAGACACCAGAGAATTTCAAAAAGAATTCCTGCAACTCACTAAGATATGGTCAAGATTTTGTTGTCGTAAAGATATGGTATTGTATTAGACCAAAGTACCAGTACCACTACACTCTACTACTATTGTCCCTACGGACGACGCAATGGTAGTAATCAATCAGTATGGTATCCTTTTTATAGTACCATAGTAGAGAAGAAACACAAACAGAGCGATATTGTCTCAACCTGAGGTTACCATAAAATAGAGTGTGAAATTCGTAGTCAAATTAAAGTTGATAAACACCAATTACGATGGACTTGTCACGTGGTTGTAAGGCGACGTCCGATCATGGGATGACAAAAGCTCAAAGGCAAAAGAATGCCGACAAGAAATTACGTGGCTTCGTCACCGGGACAAACGTAGATCTCTTCGTTATTGCATGCGCTCTTGCTTGGTATCACGTCGGACAGGCACATGCCCAGTCAGAGGATGGAACGTCTCAGGAAGATTCTGAGTTAGAAGCGGAGATTGAGTCTTCATCGGCTGTCCTATTTCCATGGTGAGATTTGTTGCGTCACAACTGTGGAGGATTATGTTCCCCTGCTCATTACTTCCTGCATTGTACCCATTCCTTGCTGTACGCAGGTTTATCGAGATTATTGGAGTCATCGTGTATTATTTTCTCTCAAGATATGTCCCGTAAGTTTTTCAGTCGTTTCCGTCAACAACTTATGAACTCGTATCACCCATCATGTTGTTCGGCATTTTACTTTTACAGCGCCCTCCCATACACAGCTGTGAGTTATCAAGAGATATTACGCTCATCCAAGTTCTCTTATTTATAATTATTTCTCTTCTCAATCTTGATCATTCCATCGCAGTGCATGTTTCTCGTTGGTCTTTTAATTGGCTATAGCGTACAACGCGTAAAGGGCAATGCCGTCACCGAATCTACCACACTGTGGCTCGGAATTGAGGGAGAAGTTATTCTTTTGGTTTTCCTCCCTGGTTTGGTGTATTTGGACTCATACAATATTGATGTGCACATGTTTCACCAAGCTTTTTGGCAGGTTTTCATCTTTGCCTTTCCTATGGTATTGGCAGGAATGGCTTTGACTGCATTAGTTGCTTATTACATTTTTCCTTACGGTTGGTCTTTCGACCTGAGCATGACTTTTGGATCGATTTTATCTGGTGAGTACACGGAACAATTCTTTTCAATTCTTCTACTTTTTGATATTCTTGACTCTGAGCATGATTTTTTTCGTGACCAAACTTACAGCGACTGATCCTGTGGCCGTTGCGGTACTTTTGAGTGAGCTTGGCGCCCCTTCCAGATTGCAGGCAAGTTCGCAATTTTCTCCTTCATAATGGATTTTTATCCGGAAGAAATTAGAGACTAAACCAACTTTGGATTTCTCACATTTCTATCAATTCAGATGCATATTTCGGGAGAAAGTCTCATGAACGATGGATCTGCAATTGTCTTCTACAACATTTTCAGCGCGAGGTTTCTCTATGAGTTAGGGATCAGTGGTGTAGGAGAAGACATTGGATGGGAAAAAGGATTTGCTATGTTCTTCCGACTTGCCTTTGGAGCTGTGGCCATTGGTTTGGCGTTTGGGATGGGGGTTGTCTTTGTATTATACCACCTCAACCGCAGTCTTTCGGGCGACGATAATGTGGTGCAAGTAGTTCTTACAGTTTCAGCAGCCTATCTGGCATTTTTCACGAGTGAAATACTCTCTGGATGCAGCGGAGTGATCGCCGTCCTCACGTGTGGTGTCACCATCAAATCTTTTGGCGAAACCCTGATTAACGACTTGAAATTGGCCGTCAACTTTTGGGAAATAACTGAACACCTCTTGAATTCTCTCTTATTTGCCTTAGCTGGCGTTGTTTGGGGTGACATTTTATCGTAAGTAAATTTGAGTCGATGTAATATGGTCGTTGTCATCTCTTGCTGAATAACCAATCGTATCATACTTCATTGTTAATTCATACTTTTACAGTAACAATCGATACACGGACACATTTGAACGTGCATTCGAAGGAAAAGATTGGGGTTATATGTTCGTTCTTTATTTGTTTCTGATGGTCATCCGTTTCGCACTTATCTTTCTACTATATCCCATCACCAAACGAATTGGGATTGGTACCAACGTCAGAGAATCTCTGTTCTCAAGTTGGGCTGGGCTTCGAGGAGCAGTTGGAATTGCGTTGGCTTTGTCGATCAATTCTGAAGTCGTCCATTTGAGTTCTTCTGGTGCAGTAGATGAATCGACTAGGTTGCAATACCTTGATTACACGGAGAAATTGTTTGGTTTCGTGGGAGGTATGTTGGTGTAATTGATGAATGATCTGCGCCATAACATGATTTTCAATGAACCTAGTACTCTCTCATATTCTAATTTTGTCGTAGGCATTGCTTTCCTCACGCTTGTCGTGAACGCCACATCTTCCGGTCCTATACTAAAGAAGCTTGGTCTTGTTACTCCTTCGGAGGCTAGAAAGAAAATTGTGCAAAATTACCGTGACCATATGGTCGCCTACACTTTGGGGGAATATGTGAGGCTTTTATCAGAAGAAAGATTCCATTTGTTGGACTTCAGCATTATCAAGAAACACGTTCCCTTTTTAAGCAACATTACTTACGAGCAGTTGATGAAGGAGGTCCAAAAATACAAGGTAAGCTATCTGAGAAGCTCTTTTTTAACGATTTCAATTTTTATGATATCAAAAACTCACTATGTTTCGGTTGTTGTCAAGAAAAATACACCTGTGCATGAGTATGCGGAACCGAATCTCGAGAATGTCATTCCATACTTGTCCGTCGCCGACGAAGTCAAGAATATTGAAGCTGAGAACGTGCCGCCTGATAGACGACGACTTCTCAAGGATGCTCGTCGTCAGACTGTGGCCAAATTACAAAAAGATCGAAAGGAAAAAGCTGTCGTGTTCGATCTTTCTGAGGAATCAGACGTAAACGTAGTCTACGAGGAAAGAATCGTCTTCATTAACATTCTTCGCAGCTCTTATCATAAACTGATTGAGCATGGTGAGGTAGTGAGCCGCGGTTTCATGCCTTATTCGTTACTCAAATCTCTTGATATTGCATCTGATGCTGTTTCTAGAGGTTTTCCTCTGAACGACTGGGATGCAGTGATGGCGATCACAAAAGGTTGGGCGCATCCCGCCGCGAGAAAGGTGCAAAGCATCCTCTACAATTTTATGCGAACGTTGTCAAGACGCACAGGGGTCAACTATGACTCAGACTACATAGAAATAGTCGTCCAAATAATCCAGGCCCTTGCGTTTATCAAGACTCACGAGGATGCACAAAAGTTCTTTATGGAAGAATTTTCATCAAGTGAAGAAGAAACTTTGACTACTGTGGAGAGAAGAGTTCTTGACGAGAGTGCAGTTCAGATTGAGAAAGCAAAAGGTACGCTGAAAAGTCTAGACTTTGACGACGTCTTAATGATCAAGAGTCTCTACGCGTGCCAAATCTTGCTCAATAGAAGTGCACGATACTTCGAAAAACTCAACAAGCGAGGTCTGGTTTCTGATAAAGAGGCAGGGGAGTTTTTAGAGGAAGTTGAAAGTTACATTAATTCCACCCTGGAACCTCACGAAGATATTCGTTATGGCAGAATGAGTTCAGATACTAAGGCCAATCGCCTGCGCTCGTTGCCGGAGCATATGTTGTCTGATTTGGAAGGTAAAATCCTCCATAACCAAATTGGAGAAGAATTCCTCCAACGAGGAACTGAAGGCACAGAAGAAGGTGTTTTGGCTGAATCATACTCTCAGTCATCTGGTGACCCTGGAGCTAGTCATGTAGACTCGTCTCTTCTCGAACCGCTTCTCTGAAGTGGAAACTTTCTAACGATCATATGATACTCATGTGCAATTGGGTGTTTTTTACAGTTATGGATGCGTAGTTGGAAGTGGTATTGACCTGATCGCGTCAATTTATTAGAATTAAATATTTTGGTTTTGATATTACTCGACATATTTTTTAAGCATGGCAAAATTAGATTCAATGTCAATCAAAGGTGATTTTGGTTCCTTTGAACTCGACGATACCCAAGGACTTCTGAGCCGTTTTTGCTGCCCAAGAAGGGTGTTGACCTTCTTCTTTCCACCTTTTCCCCATTGTCGCAATTTTCTGAGCATCGTGCTTTGTTTTGTCACGTTCTGAAGCTAAAGAGTAGTTACTTTTACAACCATCTTCATTTCCACTTCGGCTGCCACGTTTTCCATCATTGATTACACCACTATCATTGCTATTATTCACACATCTTCCGTTTTTTCCTCTTTTCTTCTCTCTCCAATTCACAGATGAGTCCCAAGATTTACCCGCTTTCTTTGCCTCAATTGCCAGCGCCTTTGCCTTTCTTGCCCTTTGACCAGGACGATTCTTTTTTCGATCTGTTGGACAGGTGTACCCATAATGTCCAATATCCATCTCTTCTTCCCCCTCGTCATCCAAATAATCTTCGTCTATTTTGCCTTCCACAGGCATTCCAGATAGAGAACCAATAAATAAACCCGAAGTTCCTTCGTGGCCATCTAGCCCATTTTTCCGGGTTACGCCATGAAATCCTCCTGTCCCTGCAACGACCATTGTGTTATTTACTTGCTTATGTCGGTCCTGTTTTGTTTTCTTTTTTTTCTTTCCACCACTCATGAAATCATCCTTGATAAAATCCGGTATATCATCGCCACGAAGCATATCCTGGCGATGCATCGTCCATCTTCGATATTCTGTCACTTTTTCATTGAGTTGGTCCATGACAGAGGAGAGGCGTTTGTGTTGAAGTATGATTTCAAGGAGTGATTGATGGAATGGGTCTTCGCTTTGAGGTTGGTTAGATCGGGATCTTTCTTCCCTCGCAATTTTATTTTTTCTGCCGTCTCTGTCTCCGATATTGCCCCACCCCCGATTGAATTCATTGGCTTCAATTTCACCTCCCTCTTCCAACTCGTCCCCTCGAGGATCCAAATTCAGCACCCCCAATCGTTTCAAACCAGCTTGTACCAAAAATTCCAAGTCAAATTTCTTAGTCTTTTCCAATTTTTGTTCCAAGTTCATTACTCTTTTCATTGACTTGGCTATCTTTTCATTAATTCTGTTGGCCTTTTTATCCTCGGGCGGCGTGTCTGTGACATCAATCGATTTGCCTGTTCTGTCATCGTTTGCAAAAGATTGCGACACTTTCAGTGCATCACTCGCCTCTTTCGCAGCCTTGATGGCCCGAACAATCTTTTGACACTCGAAGGATTTCACCACCTTAGCTTCTCTATGCAAAAGTTTTGAAGAAATATGATGCAATTTGTCGTATCGTTCGCGGCTTTCAATTCGGTAGAGTTCTTCTTTGGACGTTTTTTTTTTCAGAGATGAGTGCTGTCGCTTCTTGCTCTTCTTGATATCGAAACTAACGTTTCTATCATCGATTTTAGACATCTCAACTTGGTTCTTTATATTGACCTTTTCGTTATTAGTTGCGAGTTGATTTTCAAGATCGATGGCATTATGGCCACTCTGAGGTCTGGGTGCTCATGGCCGAAGGTTATAATTCTGATTATTACTTGATTATTGAGCACATCGAACGAAATAGTCTTTACAACATCATGCTTGTATGGACTGTCTCTTGCATAATACAGAAAATAATAGTGACGCCGTCTACCGGATTTTTTTTTACCATCAGTTTCCTTGAATTTCATCACTATATCTGGTGTTATGTTGTGTGTGTTGTGTGTTGTGTGCTGAGTAAAAATGAATGGCCATAATGGCTTTTCCAATGAAGACCTGTACAATTCGGTTAGATGGCACGCACAAAATTTTATGCTCTGTTCTTGCAAAATTTGTATTATCTCTTCAAAAATCTAGAATTAAAAAAATTACATACTATTCCTACGTGTATTTTTTACGTTGCTTGTTAGGAAGTAATTTTCCATTGGCGTCTTTTTGTTTCGTTGATCTGCTGCAAACTCTAATAATTACTACACCACAGCACAGCTTCATCATGGGCTTAAGCCAAGTGTCAGGGAAAATACTGTATTCTGTGACAGGCTTGTCACGGTCTGACATTGCTGCAATTGCTAGGGCTCGGGCGCTGCAGTTTTCCACAAATACACAGTCGCCAGTCAAACCTGAGATTGATGTCGATTGTAGTGTAATAGCATATGATTTTATCCGATCAAGGAAGTCGGCTGCTCCGGCTGTTGCTGATTTCCTCAATGAGTGGGCATTGACTGGAGTAATAGTGAATCCATGTCTTGACCCTCCAAATAAAAGACCCGTGTGCAAACAAGCAAGCATCGATCGGAAATCCAAACGCAAGAAAGCCAGGATACGGTCATTAACAATTCGAAAAGAAATCCGTGCACTCAGCAAACAAATTGAACATGAACGTCTTGATGAAGAGGAGAGAGTTGGACTTTTGAAGAAATTAAAAAAATTAGAGTCAAGTTGCATGGCAAAGGAAAAACATTCTACGGCTGTTCTTTCTCCCACATTTCCATTGTCTTTGAAAGAGGCATTGGTTGGGATAGGAGCAAATGACCAAAACGATGCAGGGGGGGTTGTTGGAGAAGTATTGATTGGGGAGTTCCAAGCTGATTCATTGATGGCTGGGCGTTATATAAAACAAAAGTGTCACTTGATCATGTCTAGTGATGCCGATATCCCAGTATTGGTCGGGGATGAATGTATTATCATTAACAATTATCACGGGCAGAAAAACTTGAAGATTGCGAGCACTTCGAAGGCAACACTTACTAATGCAATTGCCTGTCTTGGTGTAGAGTCCCAGCAGCGTCTGATGTTTGGATTGTTGGATGCAAAGTTTCCTTTGTTTGAAGGCTTAGAGGATAGGCGCACTCGATGTCTCATTTCAATTGCTCTTGGTAATGACGTTCTTGTTGGGGGTGTAAAGGGTGTTGGCCCGACAAAAATGAAGAAAATGATGGACAGCTATAAGGCTGATATTCCGATCCAAATGCATATCAAGCAATTTATGGTATTCGAATCAAAGGAAAAGCTCACAAAAGAAGTACTTGATGTGTTGGTCGACGCAATGGTATTCGAGCCCTGCAACACAACTCCACTGCAAGATAAGGACTCAAAGAAATCAGTCAGGAGGAGCTACATTACGGGGCAACCACCATCTCATCTGAAAAAGTATTCAGAAGAATTTGCAGCATTTGAGACTGTGGTTGATGATGACGGTCCTGAAGTGCTGAGCTGTAAAGGCCCATGTGATGGTGGGACTCATTTCTTTCTTGCTGCATTTGGGAGCATACAATGCCACTCATGCATGGGTGTCATCTGCCCGTTGTGCACAGAAAGTATTGGTAGTAAATCATACTGTTTGTCATGTTACTCACTTGAGAGTCTCCTCCCCGAGGACAATGTTGGCGGGACACACAACAATGAGGATCTACCAGCAAAAAGTTTCACAGAAATGAAGAAGGCACTACTTGACGCAAAGTTTGATGGCATTACTGAACTCATGCCAGATGATGTCAAGGCAGCTTACACATGCTACAAGATAATGAAGGATTCAATGGAAGGACTTGTGTGCAGAGTGCCATTGCCACTTTTGCCTACATCCGCACTCAACTCTAATGATCACTTGGAAAAAATTCTTGACATTGACTTCAAAGAAGGTGGATCATTCATCACAGACCCATCTCTTGATCCACATCAAATACCACAAATAACTCGACTGCTATCATCTTTTGTACAGTTTGATGAAGAAAAGCTTACTTGCAATAAATGGGAAAAGGAAAGTCCTGTCTTCAATGTCGTCCCTACCATGTTGGTCAATATTGCCGCAAGGTCTCGTGTCGACAGAGGATATTGTCTTCTGCGTAGGTTGGTGAGGCATTCAATGGACGTGAGAACAGAATCTTTGGATAACAAAATGGCATTGTTGGTAAAATTTGGAAATGACATTGGAATTTGTCTGAACTCACCCGTTCCCACATCAATGAAACAAGACATTTACAACACTGAGGCTGTTCTTACTGATTCTAGTTTGGTTTGTTGTAGTTGTGACTGCAAGTGCGGTGCTAAACAGACTGATGACAAACGCAACCTCTGTGTTCATGTGTTGGTGGTTCCATTTTTGTTGACCGTACTGCTTGTAGAGGATCTTGCAGAACATTTTCTGGTTGAAATCACTGGAATGATGCCAAATCTGTTGGCAAAATTGGTGGAATGGTCTGAAGCTATACAACAACAACTAGTTGAGGACTTGTATGCTCTCATGAAGGCAGCAGGGTGTACTCAATTGACTAAAGCGTCTGCTAGAGGAATGACATTGGCTGAACTGCTGGAAAAGTTCATTGTTGGCACTGAGCATACAAAGGATTGGAAACAGCGGATTAAGTTGCGACCACATCCATCTGAACTTGGACCCATTTCCAAGATGTGTTTTTTGTCACCTGAGAGAAAAGCTGCAGAGGTACTCAAGCAAAGACGGAAGCAACTCTTGTCCACGCGCAGCAAAAAATCTCTTTCTACAATAATTACGCCCAACTATCTCAACATGTCTGCATTGATGAGTGCAGCAAATATGGATTTGTTAGCTGTGGAGAGTGTTGGGTTTGCTTTAGTTGGGTTGCGATCTAAGCAAAATTCAGGAACAACTGACCTTATTTCATACTCTAGAACAATACGCAGAGCCAAATCAATGTGGGAAGATGCACTTGGTGCATGTAAGAAAAGGTCCATTCGCAGTAACAAAAGATCAACCAATAATCTGAAACAAAACAACTCACCAATTCTACCAATTACAGATGCAAATGACACCTTTGTGCAAAGAGATAATTGTCTGCCAAACGCTCAGTCTACTAACATAAAACACCGTCTTCGGAAGAGTAACCAGGAGCTCCCCAAATCATTGCCTACCATCCCCCCGCCATCAAAAAAGAGAAGAGTATACAAGACACAACGTCCACACACATGGTGCTCAAAGAAAGGATGCCCCATCAACAATCTCAACAAACCTCCAAACACAAAATTCCGACAAATACCCGACATACCAGAAGCTCTTCTGCCATCTGCAACATTGCAGCAGGCAATCAATCATGCTAGAATATTATTGTTACGGGAAGAGCTGTGTGATAGAAGTGGCCTTGGAAGGAATGACTCAAGGAAGAATCGGCGCCTATGTGAATGTCATGGATTGGAAACCATTAGTAAGTCAAAGAAGTTCACGTTCAACAACAAACAATACACACAACAATTTCAACTTACAGTTATATCAGACATGGGTCTCAAATCCAACCGGCAAGAGTCAGAAGACTCCAAAGGACTTGGTGGCAACCGTTACGTTCATGATAAGCTGACACAACTAAACAAGAAGGTGTTTAGTGTAGGGACTGATCAAAACATTGTGGTTGATGACAAATATGATAATCTACCTTTGAAAAAGCAGTTGGAAATAGAGAGAGGAAGGCGTATTAGAGCTGAACAATCAGAAGCATTGGCATGGATGGCACTACAACAATTTTCTGAAACTCAAGCTAACGAATCAAATTCAAACAACAATCTGAATTTTATGAGTCCGGCTGTTAAACAACAATCTGGTTTATTGCATCACCCAAATCATGAAACTCCAACTCATCATCTCTTCAAATGCAAACATCAAAAACCCAAGGGCAAAATACGCCAACAATGCGCCAACAAACCACCATGTGTTTTCCCGGGAACATCTGACCCACAAGTGAAAAGCAGAACTGGATTCCCAAATGAAAGAAGCATGTTTTCCTACATCATTGTTGTTTGCAATGGAGACATTGATCTCATCCAAAAACGTTGCTCATCATTGACTTGGTACAAAGAATGGTTCTTATTTTTTGAAATGACTTGGGGAAGAAGCATGCTAAGACATGAAGACTTTGAGCGCATTTATGGGATCAATCACCGGTATATCAAGCAAATATTTGGAGCAAAGTTATCACTTGAAATGGCAGCTGTTGACAGTTGGCCAATGTTTGCATCTTGGGAAGAGGACAAGATTCTGCGGAAAGAGAAGTGGAACATGAAGTACTGTAAGGAAAGAATTGTGCAGTGGGACATGACGAACGTCCATGCATACAGATTTGGTGATGCGAGTGCACAACGAGCAACTTACAGCCAATATTATGGAGAGAACTGCTTCAAGGGAGCAGTATTTGTGCAGTTGTGCGGTTGGCTTGGATCGCAGGATTTGTGGGGCGGTGCGGTCAGTGACTCGCTTTACACAGATGATGAAGAGTTTCTTGCAAAGCAACAACAGTTTCAGGAGGCTGACATGGTAGATGAAGAGGTAATTCCATTCACCAATTTGATGGATAAGGGATTTCATGGAGCAAAGAAAGCAGCATGGAGGTGGGGACGGCAGCTAGTTTTGCAACCTGCATTTGCATCAAGTGATTGTCGATTCAACACATATGAATTGCTGTCATCAGCATCGGTTGCCAGCGACAGATCTGGGAATGAACGTGCAGTTAATATTTGCAAAAGGTCAGAATATATTTGGCAAGGATTTGTAATGGGAATGGATGCTGGGGAATTCAATAAAGTGTGGCGGACATGGGGATTCCGAGCAAATTTTATGTTCAAGCCAATATTGTAATACAAGTCATATTCACTATTTACCTGCTAAGTATAGAAGTTTCCCCTTGCCGCAATAATTTATTGCAATATAACTGTAAACAAATCCATATGTACAAGTGTTATTAGTAATAAAATATATTGTTGGTGAACTGAAATAAATATTATCTAGCATACTAACCATATATTCCACTTTACATAAAACCTAGTAGACTACCTCTTGGCTAATCCTGTTAGATTGCTAGCTTTTCTGGACAGGATGGCCAAGAGGCAGACTACTTGGATTACGTCGAGATGTTAATGCCAATGCAAACAACACCAAAATAAACACCTCACATCAATCTTTTCACCCCACAGCCATCAGTGGAACACCAACAGAAGCCAGGTTACAAAGTATGATGGAGAGATGGATGATAGTGATGGCGGAAGGATGATTTGGATAGCTTTATTCCCACCAAATAAAATACTAGCACTCATACTCACGAACGCGGGCTCAACGCCAAGGTATGAGGAAGTGCACCTATCGAAGATGAGTATGAGTGCTGTGTGTTTTTATTGGGGTACCCACTAGGTGGGTTGATTGTTGTGTGAACCAAATATGATGACACTGGATTCTGGCTCAAACCTGGCAGATCATATTTGAAGTTGTGCAATGACAACTCCAATATTTTCTCACAGATTTTCCTCTCTTGTCGCCTACTTAC
>JALLPE010000331.1:0-18731 GCA_036940025.1 Conticribra weissflogii
CCACACCTATTTCTACATTGCTCTTGAAGGGGGTTTGGAGATATTTCAGTGACGAATTTCTAGATAGATGATATGGGAATAAATCCCATAGAAGCCTCTATCATTAAATAGACATCTTGCCATGGGCAAGCTTGGATACCATACTTTCATCTATCTGTGTCTCACATGGCTTGAGCTGAATGCATGGTGTACTGTGGGCTCCAGTCATCTACCATGGAATACAACATTATCTTTAATATAAATGTACTAAGAATGATGTAAATATATTATTATGGTATCCTACATTAGTGGCTGTTTTTTGACAAACTATCTGTCAATGAATTTGGAAGAAGTATTATAGTTTTGTGGCAAAAGCATCCAGCACTATTGAAAGCTTGTTTTGGTCTTGTATTACAGTCTGTATACTAGATGATTGTCAACACAGAAAGAATTTAGATTTTTGTGCATGTATTGTACCATAATGGGCTTTCAATACTCTTTTCTTAATTTTTTGTAAACCAGTTGAAACAGATTTGGATTTGTCTCTTCTTTGGTTTATCTATCCTGTTGTTGTAATCTATTAAAATATGCAACCAAGGTCAACTGTCATGTGTAGTAGTATTGTAGTGAATTCCCCTACTTGCCACCCAGAATTCCTACTTGCATAACAAAATTCTTACTTGCTCAATCAAAAAATGAAATTGCCATGATTGGCTTACTATTTCCTCAGTTACAGACTGTGTTCATGTTCATAAAGCAGTCATTAGTAAACACAAAGAAAGTCCAAGATCATTTATTGCAATTGCCCATTCTTCTTGCCACTGGTCAATCATCATGATAATCATCCTCAGCTATTGCTATTATCATTGCTGTCCATCTCCATCACTGTCATTGTCACAGCCTTGTCCTATTGCCCTAACTTTCAATTTTTACATGTTTCCAATCAGTGCAAGTGCCAATGCCAGTGCCAACGGCACCATCAAAGTTGTTCATACCTTTGCCATCCATGTTTATGTCATCCCTGTCATTGGTGTCATCACCATTACTGCCACCATTGCACAATTGTTGCAAACAATACCTTACCCATCTCCAATGGCCAGTGCCAGAACCGGTGCCACCATCCAAGTTGCTATTACCACTGCCATCCATGTGCATGTCATCCCTGTCATTGGTGTCATCACCATTTCTGCCACCATTGCACAATTGTTGCTGGCATTACCTTCCCCACCTACAATGGTCAGTTCCAGTGCCAGTGCCACTATCAAAGTTAATATGCCACTGTCATCCCTGCTTATTTCATCCCTGTCCCTGGTGTCATTACAATTGCTGCCACAATTGCACCATTGCTGCTGTCACTGACATCCTCATCTCCAATGGCCATCATTGTCATCTCCATCATTTCAGTAACCATTTCCACCTTTCCCATTGATATTGCCACCATTATGGCAGTCTCAGTCACTAAAATCCCTGTTGCCATTGCTGTTACCTTTGTCCCCATCACCATTTTGATCCCCTTCCCCATTGCCATGACTGTTGCCATTGTTACTATCAAAGAAATCCCTAAAATTATTTCCACTCTCAATATCCCTGTTACCATCCCCTTTTACCATTACCATTACCATTACCATCACCATCACTTTTGAAATAGTCATCATCACCACTGTTCCTGTTGTTTTGTCATCACTGCCATTGCTGCCATCCCTGTTGCCATTGGCATTCCCAGTTCTGCGACCCCTGTCACTGAGTCACTGCTAACATTGTCCTCATTGGAGTCACTATTGTCATTGCTGCTTTTAACTTTGTAATACCTTATTCAATACTGGGTTGAGATTCGCCATCAGAATTATAAATGGCAAATGTCATTAACATTGGAACTGCCATCAGGAAATACCATTGGAGTTGCAAATATCATCAAGTTTGAAATCTCTACTGAAACTAGATTTACCATCAGATACCAGCAGTTTCCATTGTTACTATCCCTGTTACCATTGCTGTCCCCAGTTCTGCAATCCCTGTCACTGAGTCACAGCTGTCAATGTCCCCATAGGAGTCGTCATTGCTATTGCCACTGTCACCTTATAATCCAATCCAATAGGGATGAGATCCATCATCAGAATTGCAAATCACAAATGCCAAATGCCACCAACATTGGAACCTCCATCAAGAACTACCATCAGAGTTGCAAATGTTATCAACTTTACAACATCCATCGAAATTAGATTTACCATCAGATTTTGGAAACTTTGTTAGATTTGAACCATTAGGAATGGTTTTAGTTGTAGTATCAGGGGCAAGAGCAACAAGGAAGAACAATATTAGTTTGGTTGACTTGGGCACATGTTTGTTGAGGGGCTATAAAGGCAATTAAAAGTGATAATGACACCACTCATAAATCAAACAATCATACATTGGTCATTTATTTGCATTATTTTTGTCCACAATGACTCTTTTGACCTATGTAATATACATCCAGATCTGGAGAAACATCCTGAACAAGACTTTACAAACTTTCAGGAATGATGAAACAATATCTGCATCCCAAAACACAATTCTGACAAATATAAGATAGAGAATTTACACCATTCACTGCTGGTATAATCTTCAACACCAACCTTCACATCCATCTTTTGGAGCTTGCTGTTGTAAAAATTATGGAGAATATGATTAAATTCAGAATAACTGCCTCTGTCCTTCATTATGATGTTACAGTGGCATCATAAGTTACAGTTGACTGTCAGGAATAAACACAATAACAATCAACAGCAACCATGAATAAACTTTCTCAAAATGTGAGAGTCCTAAATATGGGGAAGGACAGCTCAAACCAAGAATTAATGCATCCATTATTTTAAAAACAAATTGAGAGCAAAATGAGATTGAAAATTGAGTGTATGATCAAGTGTAGTCTGATATAGTTTGAAAGTTTGAAGAATCATGAAGAGAGTGTGGTAGTACTTACAAATCCCTTTGTTTTACAGTTTGAAGAAATGATATTGAAGAACAAGAACAACTTATGGACAGGAATATTTTTCTCTTTTTCACATTTTAATCACTGATTTTAACAGGGAGAGTTTATGTAGCAAGGGTATGATGTGTGGTGGTTGTGAGGGTGAAACTGATGACAACCAGACTAGACAAATATTAAATGTCAAATCTGGAAGCATTTTTTGAGCTTCCAATACTATAGCATTTCTGTCAAAGTTTCGTTTTGGAATAATGGCAGGATTCTCCAATGGGTGTGAAGAACTTTCCATGATAAATTACTTCATCATCTCTAGTATTGGTTAGAATAATGTTCAGGGAATTTTTGCAAGATCTGGTGAAAGAATGAATAGCAGGGTGAGGGGACAAATGAAGACCTACACAAGCGCATGGATGCAGCAGCTCTGGACAACATACTAGTACACAATCAGTCAAAGGGACTATTTTACCATCAGTAATTAGTAAGTCATTGCTCTCCTCCTCCTTTTTGGAAACGATTTTTGCCTGATTCTTGATCTCTCTCTAATTAGTTTAAATGGTTGTGACATGTTGGAAAAATGTAAAAATGTTGGTAAAATTTGCCAACAACCCAAACATCTCCAACACATATCATGGCAAACAGAATAAGTTACATTGCCATTTTGTGTATGTCGATTATACCAGAGAGGTGCCAACAAAAAACCATTATGCTTCTTACTTTTCAGTGCATTTTTGAGCTCCCTAGGATCAGATGATCACTATAGATGCATGAAAAAATGCATGCTTGGGTAGGACCTCAAGTTTGGATTGTTAGAATTTTTCTTGCAAATCACTGACATGTCAGGTAACTTTTTGAGTTGGTTCTTTGGCCAAGACATAGATACATGACATTTTCAACTAAGATCCTCTGCCTCATCCTCTTTAGGAGAAAATCTGTCCCTGTCATCTTCATTTTATTATCATTTCTTTCTGCACTCTTGAGAGATTTCTTCAAAGGCAGCTTGTCATCTACAACATCACAATCGCTGCCATCAGACATGATCCTATGGATGTTAAGGTGTACCTGTTTTCTATGTCATTTCAATCTTTTGAGCTGGCATGACTGCAAAGGTCAGCTTGTTCCATTCATTTGTGGCTTCATAATAATGAATTTGTTACAGTTAATCAACTAACAAAATAATTGTTGGATTCTTTTGTCAATGAATGAAAATTACAAAATCATACTACAAGCGTGTGTATCATCTTGCTTTTCCTCTCATCATCATTGGAATGAAGGTGTTAATACCTCTGAAGATGTATGTCAGAGATGCAAGCAGTTCAAATCTTCAAATGATCCCCAATCTTTTTGCAAAAGATGATGAAGTGGTTTGGTTTTTATTAGTATCAACAAAAATAGGCTGCTAGATTCTAAACCCCAGTCTCATTTGTTTCCTTTTTATTTCTTGTTAATGTTCAAACAATCCCAATTCCAGTCAAGGCAGGGAGGGAAGCAGCTTCATCTGTAACATTGACAATCTCTGGTTGTTCTACAGTTTCATCAGTGAATACATCAACTTTATTGTTGATCAACAACAGCATCAAAAACATCATCATTATCATTGTCAAGGGATTGGTTGACATTACCACTGTCTAGAAAGGCAGATTCACTGGATCATCTAAATTCAGTTAACACAATGGTAACAGGGTAATGGAGACTTTATGGTGGTGGTGCAAGTATTATTTCATGAGACCATAGCAGCAACAAAAGTAAGAATAAGTCATGTTAATAGAAAGAGCATTGTTTTTTATTGAGAACCAAGTTTTTGACAAGCTCAGCCTCTGGTGACCTCACAACAACCACATGGCTGATTTCTGAAAGAAAAAAGTGGCTGATGGTTGACATCAATGCCACAATAGTGACTCGGAAAAATCTTCTGCAGTAACATCCCTCTATACTCTAGGATCTTCAGTACTGTGATTAACCCAAATTTTGAAACAAGACCTTGGAAATCTTGGTATTCCTATGTTTTTACTGAGTAAAAGCCAACTTGATTGGACTAGTAGTAGTAGTTTTGAAGCTTTTCCAATTCAGTTTACATATCAAAATATTCCTACAGCAACATCATTTTTATACTTGTGGGTTACTGGATTGTCAGGTGTCATTGTATTTGAGAAATGCTTTCAGTACCATCTCAAGAAGTCATCAGAGAATGAAAGGTTGTAATCTCAAGTATCTACAATGATTTTTGCTCCTGGAGTATGCTAAGCATGAAGACATAAAATCAATGATGTAGAAGTCCCAAACAACATATCAGTACATCAAAGAGCAGACCTATTTCACATGAAAGTGTGTTTTTATCAGAAATTAAAGACCATAACAGATGTTTTTATCAAATTCAGATTAATCCTTGGCATTTCAAGATGGATGGTAATGCTTTTACTCATAGCAAACTATAGGCCACAAGTAATAGAAATCATGAACTATCTGTTGGCAAAGAATTTATGCCATATTAGAGTTGTCAATACATCTAGATTTTAAATATGTCCCATCACTAAAACATATAACATGTCTTTTCCTGATGTAGAGTGAGAAAGGTAATTTTGTGAGTATCAGCAGGCTTGACGGCACAATGAAATCAAACATGCATTACATTCTAGTAACAATGTTCAAAGAATTTAAGATGACTTGAACTTTCTTTTTACATCAGCATATAACTGCAAAAACAGGAATTTTCTACAACCCATCTTGTTGATGTCTTATGTTCAGTAGATTGATCAGCAAATTAACATCCAAAGGAAAGAAGATTCCATTCGAATCATCTCATTACAAGAGTGTTGGAAATATCATCATTGCGAAATTCATGAATGTAATAAAGAAGGCAAAAAATGGATCAATTAAATTGTGGCATCACATTTCAATTTAAGTTTAATCTGTATGAGTAACAATCAGAATTATCAAGATTTTCATCCATACATATTAGTCCCTGATAATTCATTAGCAGGTGAATGACAAGTACAACAGAATCTTTTGCAAATATATTATCCTCCCAAGAAAACATCACAATATTCACATTTAAAGTGAAGCTAATAAAACACCACACAAAAAGAAAACAATGGTTAGAATGATAAGGCAGATATTTCTACAAAAATGATAATTTTCATACATGTGAGTCTAATCACTATTAGCACAATTTGAATTGGATTGTGGTAGAAAAATGTTCTTTATCTTGAGAATGATTCAAGACATACATATACTGAAGAAATTGTAAAATAGAAAAAGAATTAACTAAGAAATTAGAACAAACTATTGGTAGCTAAAAATATGAACAAATATCATTTTAATCATGATTATTTTCAAAGCAGCCTCAAATGGCAATCATTTACAAAAAACAGCTAATATATTAATTACTAATTGATCTATTGAAAAGTATGGAGACATTCTCCATTATTTGCGTGGTGAAGTAGAATCCTTGACCTAGTTCAGTTGCATCCATAGACACGGTTAGAAGTCAACAATCATGTCTAATGTTCGTGTTTCAAAATATTTTTCACATTAGTGTTTGGATCTAGAGAAGAAGCATTTGTTAATGTAATGAAAGATTTTCCAAATGTACCATCCACTATTAGAGGAATTATTTGATAATTTTGTTTGCTCATTGGCTGATTCATTACTACTAAAATTTCCCCTTTGTTTGGATTCCCAGAAAAGTGTTATCATCTTTAATAGTCAGTCACACTCTGGCAAAAATTGAAATTGTCTTCTACCTGTCTCTTGTGATTGTTGTGACTCCAAATTTGTCCATGCTTCTTTGTTGACATTGATATTTTAAACTATTTGGTAATCTAATCTTTGACTGCATTGTATACTTTTTATTGATTGTGTAATGTATCAAATATAAGCAATGCATTGATAAATCTTTTACTTATAATTTTTTAAACAAGTCATCAAAGTTTCAAAACACTTGTCAGTGTGTCCTCAAATGAACTTCATGTGCAGACATTTCAGCTGATGTTCAAGCCCTTTGGGGAACATGGCCCCCAAAAAATGACCTGTCATGTACCCTCAAATTCAAATGAGGACAGTAGATGACTAAGCCAACTAAGTTTTGAGATAAAAAATGAAATTTTATGCAGGATTAAAAACAGCTATTACCTAGTTGAAAAAATGGGGCATGTCAGGTTGTTGCATCTATCAAGTAACTGAAAAATCATACAGAATACTTGAGAAAAACACTAATAGTGGAGAATTTGTAGAGTTGCAGCTCATATGCAAAAGAAATGTTGTAAAATGCAAAGAATTTTCTGAATAATAAGGGCGTAAGGGACATGCTTCCACTCGTTTTCCCCAAAAAATAGTTAACAACAGTGTAACATAGATATTGAGTATGCTCTACAACCTGTTGCCAATTTTATGAATCTGCAAATTTGTCACAAATTTGCAAGTCTGTTTTTCAATGGCTAATCTAGCCTAATTCACAGCAACTTAGCAGTTAAATTTACCCATAATAAATCACAGACATATAAATCGTATATTTTTTTGATACATCAAAACAATAGATTATAACAAGAATGTTGTGTATCTTGCATTTCTTGTGATTAGGATAGTTTGAAATGGTCCCTGGAGACTTTGGATTAGTCAAGATATTTAGCCAAAGCAACCAGCTGATTAGTCACCAATTTTTCCTTTTTAAAGACAGCTGATTTTTATTCTTAAGATATTGCTAGTATACTTTATTATTGCTCAAGACACATGGATGAAATATATGCAGACTACATTGATTCATTTTGTTTTTTGTGTAAAAATGGTAAAAAATATGATTTTTAGCTTGTCATTTGTTGGTTGTTCTGGACTTGCAAAATGTCCTTTATTATCAATATTCAAGAAAAATTCAACTAATTCAATTCTTGTTATGATAATTGTGGCATCTGTTGTTGTTGGGGAGCCCACTGGCACTGTTGAAGTTGCCTCAAAGGCTTTCAAACCCTCAAAACCCCTTATCCTGAAGACAAATTTTCAACATGTTGATACCAATTATTGGTCCCAATTGGTGCTGATGATTCTTACAACATCATTTTTGACCATTGCAAAGGTTTTGTAATGTTTGATGGCTCATTTGGGGCTCAACCATTCAACATGCTGTACAACATAATGAGGTAAAATTTGCATTGAGAGCAACCATGAGGTAATGGTGCTATGTGGCTTCAAGAGCAAAATTCTCATCCATGAAAATTTGTTGCTATATCAGGCAACAAATAAACAAAGCAAACTCACAGTTTCACTAGGCTGTTGAGAGAATAACCATTAAATCTATTCATTTGGAGAGGTGATATTGAGATATATTTGTCTACAAATGACAAATTTGGCCTTGTGCCTACTTAACCATAAAAACCAATACTTTAGAACTCTTATGATGATTTTTTGAAGGAAGATGGTGAACAGTGTTGATGTGTTCCAAGTGATTCTCATCATGCTGAGGAAGCATCTATTGCTAATAAAAAGATTGGGCTTGACTTAAATGTTGTTAGTAGTGGATGACTTGTCACTCAGCACCTTAGGTGAATGGGATGCAAAGTGAAATATTGCTCACAAATGATTGGATTCGGCGAGCTGCAAGAATATCAACCTAGGAATCCAGATAATTTGTTGCAGATGTTTAATGGTTGCCCACCCTCATCCCTGGAGGCATGAGATCTGGGGTCAGCCATACAAATCTTATCAAATTCTGTAACCACTTACTTAAGGACTTAGTTGCCATAATCATCACTAGCACTATCACAGTAACTAAAGGAAAAATGTGAATGGTAGGAATCTGGTCATATGAGAGATCCAGGTGTGACGTAGTTTTCGGATTGATGAGGAAAACGAGAAAAAATGACAACAAACAACACCAAGCAAGAATAGTAATTCTTGTGATGGATCAAAAACAAATAATATAAAACGCATATTTTCAGATCAAAAAAATACCAAAATTTTTTTATCAATATTAGTGATATTTGCTCTTAAAATCTTCACAAAGGAATTCATTAAAAATTATCGCTCATCCATTGTCTTCCCTGAGCTCTCTACGTGTAGGGCAACAAAATCTTTTTATAATTTAAGATTTAGTAAAATTCGCTGAAATACGTGTCGTAGTATCGCCGCTCTTTAAAAAAACAATACAAATGAGATAAAAAACGAGCATCATTCATCATGGACAATAGCGATATTTTCGACGAAGCCGACCTCCTCGCCATTGCCAACGACGATGACGATGACGACAACGACGACGACAACAACACTACTAACACCGACGATGCATCCTCCCCGCAATTTCCTACTGGCATCCTATCGATACAGACTCTCTCCACTATTCTTAATAATGATGATAATGGTCGTGGTGGTGATGGCGATGGTAATGCCCGGAATGACGGCCGGGATGGCCGGGATGTCATCGCGGCAGCTACGCGGCGCGACCAACCGCAGAACGCCGAAAAGGAACAAAAGAAAGAAAAAGAACTAATACAACCGGGTCCACGACTATTCGACGGGAAAAACGAAAACCTCCATGATGTTATGCATTCCATCAACAAGCAAGAAATAGAAATGGATGTGGATCACAACCGAGAACTTGATTTTGGGTTTGAGTTGGAATCCCCGTCCAAAACATATACGGAGATTAATAGTAATAATAAAAACAATCTCAATGTCCACATGGAAAATCGCAATTTTGATGAAGATGGTGATGATGATTCCGATGACGACGATGATGATGGATTCTTGACGTCTTGGATGGAGACAGAAAAACAATTTTCGTCGGCAACATCGGCCTCATCCCTATCGAAACCACCAATTCATCCTCAATATTTGCCGAAAACTCAAAATCAGAGCGAAGATGATAATGAAAATGATGATAAAAATTCATGTGATGGGAAGGGTGTCACACCAGATGGGCAAACATCCCCTGATTCAATCAGCGGGAGCATTACGCAAAGACCCAAACAGGATAGCAATGATGGAAATTATGTGGCATTATGCAAGGAATCCGTAAATGAAGATGTCAAAAGCGTCTTCCCTGTAGCTCCGTCCAAGGGAACTTTCAAAAATGAATGCTTTTATGATCATTCCCGTTATGAGTCCGATGATGACGGAGATGACGACGAAAATGATGTTGGTTTTCTCGAAACTTGGTCTCGGAGGGAGAAGAACAACACTACTCCTTCCTTTCCGACGACAACGGATGAAATAGCATCAGATGATAGCCGTCCAGACGGACAACGGATGGATACGGTAACAATCGAAGAGGAAATGAAAATTGAAACAACGAATTCAACATTAGAGTCTGAACGTGTATCAACATCAAAGTCAACTCAGATGCAAAAAAGCCAGAGTGAGGAAATGATATGCAATATCAACGTTGAGATTGGAGAAAGCGTCATTCAGTGGATCTCAAATACCAAATCATCAATGAGACATGATCCAAAAGCAACAAGACCGGGGAATAGAGCAATAAGCAATAACACCAAGAATGCCGAAAAACTGTTAAATTATCATGAATTCGGTGGTGTCATTTCCATTCAGCAATCCAGATCCAAGGTGAATACTTACCCTTCGTCTTTGATGCGATTATCGACTTCTCCTACAAAAAATCATAAGACAGGACATCCTCGAACCAGCAAGAAAGCATCCAATGTCAGTCAAGTGATTTTGGAAAGCATCCCGCCCGAGGGAGAATCGGCATCGGCATCTGAAACTACGCAAAAAATGAAAACGATTCAAAGCGGACAGGCATCCCTTGCGCCAAACCCTGAAAGTACACTCCCCGGGACAATGGTAGATTGTCTCGCCATTTATGATTCCAAGCGGGGATGTTACATCCTAGAAATTGTGGATTTGACCGTGTCCAAATTGAGGGTTGTTTCGAATAAGGCCGCAGTGGCGAATTCCAAACCTAGCGTCGAATCAAGTAACAATGATGATGCGGTGGTGAAGGAAACAACAATGAACATAACGATACCAGATGCCGCTGTCCCGCAGCCCACATTAATCGATCCACGATCCAGAGCCAAACGAGCGGAAGATCAAATCCGGCGGTTGAAGCGACTAAAAGGAAAGCAATCTGGAATGACTGCAAAGATTTCGAAAAAGCGACAAAAAGTTGAGTCTTCTCGGGGGAAGGACGAGAATGCGGAAAAGTTAATCTCTTCTTAAAATGGTGAGATGAAGGGAAGAGGTTCTTCTAGCATCGTATCTTGTTTCTAAGAAGGCTGACTTTGCTTAATACGGTTACTTAAGAAAAAATAACGATGCTAATTTATTTGTGTTTCATCGTGAAATTCCGCTCCACTAGCTACTGACAAGAAGGACATACCGCCCTCAAGGTGCGGGAGCAGCGCACATCCCCGCCGCTGTAGCGGCACAAGTCGCCATGCATACTCCTTGCACCGCACTGCAACCTGCAGGTGCCGAAGTCAACCATGCGTACCATCCAATCGGACCGGTGGTTCCAGCAACCAAACCCGCAGCAGCCTGAAATAAGATATCATTTTATCAAATTGGGGCATGAGACTGGGGGCAATAAAAATCATATCACACCTATCATTTGAGGTCTTAAATCTTACCATCTAAATATAACGGACCAAGATAAGAATCATCGAATAATGCAGACGGGATGAGAGAAAAGGAAAAGAAGTAACCGATGCAACTGCTAGAATGCTTCAAGTTAGCTCAAACTCACGCAAGAGACGTATCCCGCATTACATGCAGTTTGGCAAGTTCCGTAGTAAGCAATGCCTCCTGCGCACGAGATAGGACCACCAAACACAAGGTTGGCTTGATTGAGTACGAACACCCAGCTCAAAGTCATCCTCAACAAATTGGCCAGAGTCATTTTGCTCTTCATGGTATCGATTTCTTTTTGTTGTTGTTGTTGTTGTAAACGGGAGTTTGTTATTTCGTTATTATCGATAATGTGAGAGATACAATGATTCGGCGAATGGGTTATCACACTTAGGATCGTTTCGTCAAATGTGAAACGGATGCGATGCCATGAGATGAAAACTGACGCGATTGGACGGTTTTCAGTCTTGCTTCGAGACTTTGGATTGTCGTAAAAATGAGTATGCACTGTTTTGAGTCTTTCAAACCTTCAATCTTGCTCTATATTGTCGATCATTCATCTTTTGACCCACTAATATGCAGGCTTCCAGAACGGTGCTGATCAATACTTCTCATACTTTATGTAAGGCAGCTCTTTACCGCACTTGATTACAACCTACTGACCATTCCCTTTAATCGATTTTGTTCGTAAGAACTACTAACAATGCGTACATGTGGGAAGGTTCAGGAAAACAACTAGAGTTATCTGCAAAGATTTTGACTGGACAGTAATGATACCAGAATTCAAGAAATAAAACGTTTTTGCTCGGATAGACAATAAGAAAATTCAAGTCGCATAAGCAGCGCACGTCCCAGCTGCTGTTGCTGCAAAGAATTTGAGTGGACAGTAACGAGACCAGGATTCAAGGAATAAAACGTGTTTGACCTGATGGACAATAAGAAAATTCAAGGTTCATGAGCAGCGCACGTCCCAGCTACTATTACAGACTAGTCACCTCACATACGCCTTGCGCGGCGCTGCAACCTGCAGGTACAGAAATTAACCATGCAACAGGTCAACGGAGCAGGTAGTTCTTGCAATCATACCCACAGAAGACTGAAATTTGAAATTTCGAAACATCACAAGGCGAGAAAATGATCAAGCCCAGATTGAAACGCACTGTTTCAGAAAATAGTCATTACCGTCTATTAGTGTAGGCGGAAGATCCTCTTGACACGTTCCATAATATGAAGTGAGAGGACCGCCCAATACACAGTGTTGGCTTGATTGAGCGCGAAGTTCAAAATCAAAGCTTTTGTCAACAAGGCCGTTTTATTCTTCATGAAAGTGTTCTTGTTTTCTTTGCGAACACAGTTTTTGCAGTTGAAGTCTGGATAATTCATGAGTGAGCTATAGTGGATTGGTATATTGAAAGATTGATCGATTGGTGAAATCAAATCCATTAATTAATGCAACTTGCAGCTTTAGATTACGGTGTTTTTGATCTTGCTTATATTGGTTTCAAATCATAATAGACATAAGTAGCCAGTGATTTGAATCTTACATGTCAATCTCAGCTCATTACAGATGATATAGCGTGTTTTGGCGCCACCAACAATTGTGGCATGACAAGAAAAGAATTTTATCAAAAATGAATCCGAACGGAGGCAATTGAAGTTGATCGAAGCTGCGTCGCTTATATGCATGCTATAAATTCTGAAAATACTTCTGAGCACGCAAGCTCAATTCTTAAGTTTCAGTATGAATCATTGTCGAGGTGCAGGCAAATGCAAATTCCAGTTGTTTTGACTGCACAAGTCAACGTGTGCATTCCTCGCACGGCACTGAAGGTGAAGGTGCCGAAGTCATGCCTCACAGAGCTGCACCAAATTTAAATGAGATTCCTGCCATATTGTGGTATCAGAAGGAATTGTAAAGAATTGATCCACATTGCAAATTAGAAGCATCAGATCAAGGACAAGAAAAATCAGAAATAGAACCGTAAACGTATTAAAACTCATTAAAGTCAATTCCCACTGGGAACCCCGAACCTAATGGCAAAACCAACGCAGACCTGATTACATGCTATTTAGCACATATTTAGTGTGATAGGCCATGGCTGCAGATCAATTGAATGTGCAATGTGCCACCACAAACAGCTTTGGATAAGAGACAACAATTTAATTTATTACAGGGTACAGTCTGAGATGTAATTAGATGAGATGCCCAGGGAACAAAACTTCTTCAATGGTATCGGGCTCCTACTTGCCTGTACTGTACATTGGTGCAATGACCTGGAGCACCAGGAAACAAATTAATCATCCATGTGCAAGCTGAAAGTGCTATAGTACTTCATAGTAGAATAACAAACATATGAACTCTAAGCGAAAGCTGAACTTGCAGAAGTAAATCTTAATACATGCTATTTTAAGTTTGGGTGGTGGTTCAAAAATTAGAACGTCAAATCTTTGACTGGATCTTTTAAGCCAAGCATGCAGCAAGTCATTTTCGAAAGTGCAAGAGATCAATTTTGAGGAAACTTCACCATTGATGAAGTTGTTCACGGATACATTTTTCAAAATGGAGTGGCGCACATTGCTACAGCTGGTGCCGGACATGCCAACATCCATACTCCCTGGGTGAGACTGGCCCCAGCGGCTGCGGAAGTGAGCCATGCCCATCAACCAACAGGACCTGTATTACCTGCAACAAGGCAAGATGCAGACTGCGCAAGTTTGATATATTCATCAAACGCGTCAAAGATATAGCAGGTATCATTGTTAGCAAGATGAAATGAATATAAATATTTGCAACCTGTTTGATTCATGATATATCTTGATGTTTTACATACCATCTAAAAATGTGCATCGTTGTATACAGCAGTAGAATAAGAAGAATATGACAACAGTTAGAATTTGTAATATGGAGTAATTCATGACATTAAGAGAACAATATTGCTAGGATATGTTGGTTAACACCACACCATAGTTTTTGCGTCGACATCTGGTGTCGACACTAAATCTCATTGCATCAACATTTCATTGTATTGTAGATCATAAAGATCTGGCCAAGATCGCATCCATCAGTTGATAGCAGCGGCAAAGGTTGAAGGTGATGAGACAATTAGTTCATTTGTATGTCTGGCGAAAATGTTTTGAAGAACCTCGTATCCACAATTTATTGTTTTAACAGTAGAGTAATTATTGGTAATTGTGTAGGCCTTGGGTAAAACGATAATAGTACCTAAATACTGTAAGACCCGTCAAGTGTTTGAGAGGAATCGTCGATCCAAGAAGTCTTCACTGCAATCTTACTGCCATAGGTGCATATCTAACATTCTACTAAAATAATAGGGAAGAGATGAAATGGATGGACGTTATTATTTTGTGTGTCAAGGAAACTGCTACAATATTGGCAAAGAACAACCATAAAACATTAATCCGAGATATCGAGTGTAGACTAATGGATCTTCATAAATTACATAAAAGACTCTGACGACTTCTCCTGACATGAAATCTGTGGCGTATGTTATTGACCTTATGTCAGTAATGGGCTCCAGGGTAGAGGATCATTGAGGCTAATGACCCATCAATACGAAATGATGAAGTGTGCAACACAATGCCGGACGCTACAATCCTAGTTGAAGACGATACAGAAAATCATCTATTGTTGTTTAACATTTCGACGCAGGATATTTATTATACTACAGCCCATGCAGTGAATTCCCAATGAGGCATTAATCAGTAACATGGCCGTCAGTTATCGGTCAAGTCGTCCAAATTAAGTGCCAAAATTTTTCCTCGTAAAGTTGTCTACCAGCAATCCAAGAAACTCTACCATACCCAATTCATGTCCAACAAATCAACACAATTATCACTCAAAAATAAACTTAGGGAGAGAATCCATTGGTGAAGTCCTCGGCGATTTCGTGAAGCTTCTTCTCCGCCTCGGGGGTGAGAACGTACCCGGCATCGACAATCTCCTTAAGAACGGAAGCATGTGCACCCTTCACATGAGCAAGGAACGCCTCCTCGAAAGCCTGCACGTGCTCGACATCGATCCTATCGCAGTATCCCTTCACTCCGATGAAGAGGGAGGCAACAACCTCCTCCGGCTCATAGGGCATGTATTGCCCTTGCTTGAGAAGCTCGTAGAGACGAACTCCGCGGTTGAGCTGCTGTTGGGTGGCGGCATCGAGATCCGATCCGAATTTGGCGAAGGCGGCAACCTCACGGTATTGTGCCAACTCGAGCTTCATCGTACCGGCGACGGATTTGGTGGCCTTGTACTGAGCGGCGGAACCGACGCGGGACACTGACAAACCGACGGAAATGGCGGGGCGTTGTCCTTGGTAGAAGAGCTCGGACTCCAAGAAAATCTGTCCGTCGGTGATGGAAATGACGTTGGTGGGAATATAGGCGGACACATCTCCGGCTTGGGTCTCGATGACGGGGAGGGCGGTGAGGGATCCTCCTCCGGTGTTGCGGTGCATCTTGGCGGCACGCTCGAGGAGACGGGAGTGGAGGTAGAAGACGTCTCCGGGGTAGGCCTCGCGACCGGGAGGACGACGGAGGAGGAGGGACATTTGACGGTAGGCGACGGCCTGCTTGGAGAGATCGTCGTAGAAGATCACGGCGTGCTTTCCGTTGTCGCGGAAGAATTCTCCCATGGCGGCTCCGGTGTAGGGGGCGAGGAACTGAAGAGGGGCAGAATCGGAGGCAGTGGCAGCGACGATGATGCAGTTGTCCATGGCTTGCTTGTCATCGAGCTGTCCGACGAGCTGGGCGATGGTGGATCGCTTTTGTCCGACGCCGACGTAGATACAGGCCAAGGGGTCCTTCTTGGTCTTTTGGTTGATGATGGTGTCGATGGCGATGGCGGTCTTTCCGGTTTGACGATCTCCGATGATCAACTCACGCTGTCCACGGCCGATGGGGATGAGGGCATCCACGGCCTTGAGTCCGGTAAGCATGGGCTCTGACACGGACTCACGTGGGATGATTCCAGGAGCCTTGACCTCCGCACGGGAGCGCTTGCAGTTGTCGAGGGAAGCGCCGCCGTCGATGGGCTGGCCGATACCGTCGACGACACGTCCGAGGAGCTCGGTTCCGACGGGGACGTCCACGATGGCGCCAGTGCGCTTGACGGTGTCTCCCTCGAGGATGTCACGATCGTCTCCGAAAATCACAACTCCGACGTTGTCCTCTTCCAAGTTGAGGGCCATGCCGCGAAGACCGCAGGCGAACACGACCATCTCTCCGGCTTGGACGTTGGCGAGGCCGTACACGCGGGCGATTCCATCTCCGACGGAAATGACGGAGCCGGTCTCGGCGTACTTGACGGCGGAGTCCTCGGAGCCGGGGGCGGCGGAGATTTTGGACTCGAGGTAGGCGGAGAGCTCGAGGGTTTGGGAGGCCATTGAGCGGGTGGCGACGGCAGCATTGGCGCGTGCGACCTTTCGGGGGAGGGAGGAGGGGGAGGAGGACAAGACATCAGAGATTCATACAAGTCACAATGACGCTATTGAAAAAATTGAAAATCAAATTCAAAAAAAATGGCCCCCTTTTCGAAATTCAAACTGCATGAATCTCGAGGCGACTGACTAGTACGGTGCCAAGGATTCGATCAATTGGGGGGGATGAAATTATTTCACACAAGCGACCTGCCCCCACAAAAGGATGACAGGAAGGTGCCATCTTCGCGGCATGATTGTTGCGTGTTGAACAACTGGCCCCAACTGATGTCTTATCAATTTCAGGTTTAAGACGAGTCAGCATGGTACTCTAGAATGCCCTTCCTGAGGAAGGGCATTCCAATAGCTTTGATCGGCACGGACTGCGCCGACCCGCCGATGGTTGATCGACCTCCCATGTCGGTACCAGCCTGAAAACAATATCGAGGCCGCAGATTCCATCCGCGCCGAGGTCCGCACGCCCCCCCCATTGCCACCGTTCTTCCCAAATCCCCTCCCCCTTCTTCTGCGGCCTCGCTCGCGCCGGGGCCGGAAATCTGAAACTGCCGCGCAAAAACGAATCTCTGTCACCCTCGAGCGAAGCCACTCGAATCCATAACACTGTCGCAGTCGGCCGCGGACGGCATCGTTTTCCCCATCGACCGGTCACCTCCACCCCCGAACAGTGAATTAGAAGAGTAGAGAAAGACAATGTCCTACCTTGGGAGCCACCGCAAGGGCGGCCCTCTTGGCGAAGTTAGTTGCGACAGATCGAAGAGCCATGGTTGGATGTTTGTGTGGAAAATCAAGGCGGCTGTAGCTAAGACGGCAAAACGACAGCAACAACTATCTACTGCTTCTCTTCTTCTCCACATCGGTGGTCGAAGCGCGCGAGAGCGAGGGTGGAAAAGGATTTCGTCTGGGCGTCGATGGTACAACCTCTATCGCTCTGTCTCTCTCGTGAGAGAGCCAGAGAGCCAGAGAGCCAGAGAGCCAGAGAGCCAGAGAACCAGAGAGCCAGAGAGCCAGAGAGCCAGAGAGCTAGAGAGTGCTCCTTCTAAATTCATGTTCTATTCACTCTCTCTCTCTTTTACTTTGGGAAAGCTTTGTGGAAATGATAAAATATTGTATCGTACGGTTGTTTTACCATACACAGAAAAATCGATAGTTACAATTTCGATTTCTACGTACTACCTTAGTCTCTCTTTAGTAAGGTACCTCAGTAGAAAAGCGAGTTCTAGCGGGAGGTGTAAAAGTTATGATGTAGCAGTTTTTAGTATCGTACTACCCTACCATATCTTCTAGGTAGTTCATATGTGTGATTTTTGGATATCGTCCATAGTATGATGTATGTAGCAGGTTAGTACATAGTCATCAATGCATGTGTTTTTGGATAGTAGGAATCGTTTCATGGGATTTCGGTCTGTCCTGCAGTGTTGCGAAGCCTAACGTGACAAATTCTCTCGCAACAATGGAACTCAATACTCGAATTCCTTTTCCCTGTTATGTATTTGCTTCTTCGCAGCGATCCCTTCTATTGTACAAAGAACCGCAATATTATAAAGAAAACAGCACATGTTGAGATAGACAAGAAACTTGTTCGCTGTCCCAGTTTTCGTGGAGAAACAATGAGTTTAACCCCTTTTTTACATTATATATTATGCGACCTCTCGAAAAGAAGATATGCTAATGACTACCTTAGGGCATCTCTTAAAATATAAAAATGGCTAACTGGAAGACAATGGAATGGCGAAGAATTTTTAGCGATTTTTCTTTTTCAGTCG
>JALLPE010000332.1:0-13443 GCA_036940025.1 Conticribra weissflogii
AAGCGGGAAAGCTATAACAGGTGTGCTATCCACGTGGTGCACCTCCGCTGTTGGGCGGGAAAGCGTGCTTTGCCGTTCAGCGCTTCCGCTATTGTGGGAATTGAGGGTGGAAAGTGGGTTCTTGATTGCGACGGCGATCGTGGTAGGTGTTGGGTCTGATAAGCTAGTTAAATATTTAGGCTAATAAAGGCGGAAATGGCCATGGCCTGTGACGATCACTAAAAGGTGTGTGATTTGCCCGTATTCTATAAAATTATGAGCTATCTAGGCAAAGGTGAGAACGGTGTTCTCGTCGTCTTTGTGATGTCTTGGATACTAATTCAGTCCTGTCCATTGCTCTTACGTGTGTGTCCGACTAATTCTGATGTATCTGTCTGTCCTCGTTGACTATCCCGTACCATCTGTTCTTTTCCACTGTCTGCCCCAGCTCATCGCTACTCCATCCGCTCCGCAGTATTTTACCTAATATACCTTAAAAAAACGGATTTCAAGACTCGCGCAAGTACCATAATTATTCTTTTCAGAACCACCACAATCTCTCACCACGACCCGTCACAAACACCCCCCAAAAAATCAAAAACTTCTCTTTTGATATTTGATATTGTAGGTAGGCATGATAAGCATTGAGGAAGCCGGAAGACCTCGCTTGCAATCTAGAAGTGGAAGCATGGCCGCCTTAACGGCATCGCCGCCTCTCTCAAAATTCGTCATGTTAGTTTACTCCATCGTCGGAGGTGTTGTTGCACATCAGTCAGCATTTTCGACAACGACCCCCATTCCTGGAAACCAACGCAACAAACATGCCGACTCGCCGGAATCTCATGCAATCATCGATGTCCGTGAAGGCCAAGGAATGCAACAACAAACTAATGACATCCCTTATTCAACAAATAGACTATCTGAGTTATACGACACATTCCAAAGAAGTTTAGATGAAAGAAATCACATCCAGTGGCAGTTGAGCGAGCTGAGAAGACTACAACCCTTGCATATAAAAAACTTTGCAAATTTCGAGGACGATGAGGAACAGAGTTTATACAATCCACTGGAAAACTTCATACAATTATCTGCAAAAGAAATAGTCTCTGAAATTTTTTCAGCCCCCCAAAACCGCAAATTGGAAGATGCCTTTGATGATCTCTACACCTCCACTTATGGATCCAATATGTTTTGCGGGTCTTCGTGGGCCGAGGCTTCCACCTCCTGCGAAGGTCGCCAAAATTGTCCATCGGGCCAAAGTGACGAATGCGTTATGCCAGGCCAAGAATGCTGGGCTTTCACTGAGTGCGATACCCGCAAAGGGCACGGGTCCCAATTTAGTGCCATGCATGGAGTTACTGGAGGCGAGAATTTACAGGGGACTGGTGTGGGAGCCGGAGCCACAGGGGGCTTTGTCGATTTGAATAAACCAAGCCCCGACAAAACTGATCACTACTTTTGTGGGAAAGGCTACGAAGATGCTCTTTCGAAGTGCTTGACGCACTGTCCTTCCGGGAGCTTGATGGAATGTCCAGATGGAGAGATCTGCTTTTTCAATACTCCATGCGATGCAAGACTGTTGACAAAGGCGCCTTCACCTCCTAGTCCAACGACGCGTCCTACCACACCCGCACCGGTGGCGTATGCTAGTAAATTGAACAAATATTTTTGTGGGTATGATTGGACCGACGCACAAGAAAGGTGTGAAATTTGGTGCCCCAGCGGATCAGATGATGATTGTCCTGATGATCAGCTTTGTTTTGCATTCACCAAATGCCACGCAGTAGATATGAACGGGATGACATTGGAGCAAATAGAAAACAATAAAGGGCAAGCTGTCAACAGTGGAGGTAGTGACAATACTGTGCCTGCAGGCAGTCCCGGTGGGTCTAGTGCTGTACCTTTGAGTCCTCAACCTACTAGGGCGGATTCAGTCCCCGGCTATTACGATATATTGTTGGGTGGAACTACTAGACCAACAAACAAACCCTCTCGGCGACCAACGAATAAACCCGTGATAACGGCAGAACAGGAGATGCATCGATACTCGTTTTGTGGCGCGTTCTGGACTGATGTGAGCGACATTAATCTTTTGCACTGTTTTACGCCTATCCCCGCGCGATCTGTTTCTTTACCTTCAGCAATTCGTTTCAATCTCCCTTTTTTTTATTGCGAACCTAATTTATTCTGCACTAGGCAAGAGACAACTGCGAAACAAAGCAACACTGTGAAGACGACAGGTATGTTAATTTGATCTCTGTTGTTCTTCTCTTGTTCAGCTCTTCACTCAAGGTAGAACTAATCACATTTGATACTTGTCTCTTCAGAGATTGTCCAGAAGCAGAGTTTTGTTGGACTCAAACCCCATGTGATTTCTATGCAACAGATGCTCCAACACTACAACCATCTAAAAATCCGACGACTTCTCCGACGCCAAAGCCAACTGCGCCACAACCAACAAAAAAACCGACTCCAAGGTAAGATTCAGAGAATCCCATCAATCGCTGTGATTACCTTTATCAGTTCGGAAGATTAACATGTTATCCTTTACGTTTCACAAGTCCCATCGGGCCACCGACGACCAGCCCCACTGCACAACCTACTTTTTCACCAACTTACGTTCCTACCACAGACGAACCCACTATCACTCCTAGACCAACATATGCTCCAACTAGTAGCCCTCTAGATCCAAACGATCCATCTTTTACCTTTTTCTGTGGCACATCCTGGGCTCATGCGGACGAAACCTGTATGCTTCGTTGTCCTTCTGGCAATTCACAAGATTGCCCAGCGTAAGTAACAATTACTCTTTTGCAAGAGGAAAATCGCCGTCTCAATTCCCTTTTTTCTGTCTCACTCAAAACTAAACGCTTTCCTGACGAACATGTATATATAATATATTGTGAACGTGAAGTGAATTGGAATGTTGGGCTTTTACATCGTGCGAAGAAGAAAAGGGTCTAGTAACACAAGATCCTACAGTCATTCCCACCCCGGCGCCCACGGTTTTATTTATTCCAGGACCAGGCGGTGCACAAGTTCCCGTGTTTGGCGGTGTAGACTGGTCTCAATATGAACCTACGACGAGTCCAGTTCCAACTTCCAGTTCGTCTCCAAGTGTTGTTCCAACTCTCCCACCTGGTGTTATTGCGCAGGAGATTTTGGCGAGTTATTACTGCGGTAAGTTATCCATTACCTCACCGGTGATGAATCAATACGTTCTAATCTAAGCACTGTTTGCGTATTGGCTGGTGTTGTTCAAACTTTCTAGGACTCGACTGGAACGATGTCGTGAAAAATTGCCACCAACCTTGTCCCTCTGGAGAATCCAGAGAATGTGAAGATCCCGAACATTTTTGTTGGGCCTTCGTTACACCTTGTAGAGAACGGGCACAGCAACCCACTGTACGCCCCACCACAAGCCATCCCACCAAAGCACCAGTTGTCGGCACCCTCCGTCCAACCAAAACACCAGTGACTAAAGAACCTACAAGAGATCCGGATTCCCCGACAACCCCAAACCCAACCGACCCCCCAACAGATTTGTATGGATTGCTACAAGGACAAACAAATAGGTTTTTCTGCGCACTCACTTGGGATAGTATTAAATGCGGTGTGAGCACTCCTTGTCCAAGGTAGGAAATGTTGTGTTCTTCTTTACTAGATATTATAATGTTGCTCATATTCTGTTTCTGTTTTTATTCCCATACTCTGTAGTGGAAATGATGATGAATGCCCCTCAGGACAAAGCTGCTTCACAAGTCCGTCTGATTGCTCGGAAGGGGTTCCGCCAACATATTCACCTCGATCTCCCGCTCCAACACCATCCAGTTCCGAAAAAAATGGCAGCCCTCACCCTACCGTCACAGTGAACAATGATGGGGAAGATTGGAGTATCCTTGAAGGAGAAAACGCAATCAATAACGAAGGGGAAGATTGGGGAAATCCTAATGTTGATAACGAAGGGGAAGATTGGGGAAACCCGGGTGTTGATAACGAGGGAGAAGACTTTGGAAGTGTAGTCTCAAAGGACGATTCTGAACCTACACACGAACCGTCACCGATGGAGCCAACGCAGAAACCGACATCCCGGCCTACAATTGACTTGATGTCTCATTTGGAGGATCTGAAAGGATCTTACTTTTGCAGCGTGAGCTGGGATTCAATCGATTGTGAAAATGCAAAACCATGTCCATCTGGAAATAGTAAGGATTGCCCAAAAAAACAGCAGTGCTTTAGTGGTGCGCCGTGCGCAAAGGAAGATTCTTCTAGCACAGATAGCGGAGCCAATGCTAGCAAGAATACCACTTCTGTTGAAAATGATTTGTCACTGAATGAACCAGAAGAAGAAATTACTACTTTCTGCGGTTTTTCATGGGGTGACTTGATAGAAAACTGCGACGAAGCCAAGCCGTGCCCTTCTGGAACAAATGCCGATTGTCCGAGTGGCCAATCGTGTTTTGCGAATGCTTGCTCAACCAAACCATCTACTCCTGAGATCACATCGCTTGACCACTACAACTTTGCAGCGATGGTTGGAAAAATTCCTGCGAAATGTGAAGACAGTGCAACCATGTCACGAAACGTTGGCTACTGGCAGAGTTGGAGCATATAGTAAGTTCCACTTTTCTATTAAACAATTTTTTCTTGCCGCAGTTATTTACACTTTCATCAATACTGTGTCATCTTTTTAGTCGAGACGAGAGCTGTAACCTCTTCGAAGCCGATGATATCGATGCGACATCTTACACACATATAATATTCTCATTCGCTCAAATATCGGACTCCGGCACTCTAGAGGCCTGGGACTTCAAAGCTGATGTGGAAGGAGGTCAATATGAGATGTTCATCAACGCAAAGAAGAAATTTCCTGGTACAAAGGCGATGGTCGCTGTTGGCGGTTGGACTCACAATGATCCTGATAACGAGCGTCTCTATAGGTTTAGCAATAGTGCAGCAAGTTCTAAATCCAGAATGAAATTTGCTCAAAGCACTGTCGGTAAGCCACTATCGTTTTGTCACAAAAGGTAATCAACTTTGGAGTAAAATGTCGACTCATCCCTTGCCAATCTCACATCTTTTTGATTCTGACGACAGCCTTCCTCCGCAAGTATGGTTATGACGGCTTAGATTTGGATTGGTACGAACTAATTTTTATGGCTACTTTTGATGAGTTATCTCGTCTCTTATAATTTCATGTTCCTTTTTGCAGGGAGTATCCTGGTGACGAGAATCGAGGTGGAAACGAATTCGACAAACGAAATTACGCACTTCTATGCGAGGAACTCCGTAAATACTTTGACCAAGCTCCAGAAAAGTTTGAACTTAGCATGGTAGGTTTGATATGAATGGAATTGTGGTTAACATTAATAATTTGTGCTCGTTCTCGGTCTCAAATCTCTACGCTTTCTGTCTTTCTTTCTTTCACAAGGCCATCCCGGCATCAATTTACCGCTATGAAGTGGGATTTGACTTCGATAGTTTAGCCAAATCAGTACATTTCTTCAATGTTATGGCTTATGACCTCCATGGTGTATGGGACGATCCTCCGAAGGTCGGCTCTCATTCCGATATACGCATTATCGACATCGCCATCGATTACATGTTGAACCATACCGTCGCTGCGTCTCAGATAGTTCTTGGAATGCCTGCTTACGGCAGGTCCTACACTCTAGCAAACGAGACATGTGTTTCTTTAGGGTGCCCATTTCAGGAGGATTCGAACGAGACCGCAATTGGCGGTTGCCTTGATACGAACACATTTGTTCCTTATGTTGAAATCTATGATTGGGCTCAAGAAGGCAAAGGGAAAGGGTATGACTCAATTACTTTGGATAAGGATTCGTTGTCGGCGGTAATGGTCAAGGATGGAGATCAATTCATTTCTTACGACAACTCAGATTCGTTCAAATGGAAAGTAGATTATGCTACAGAAAAATGCCTCGGTGGCACAATGGTTTGGGCCATTGATATGTTGCCAGCTAGTTTGCAAGGGTCAGCACCACGCGGCTCTAGTGACGGTTTCTCGACTCAAAATATTTTTGGGGACGATGAAGTTGCGTCAAATGACGCATTCTGTGGAACGTCATGGGACAAGGCAATATCATCATGTTCAACACCATGTCCGTCGGGAACTTCAGATGACTGCCCCCAGGGTGAAACCTGTTTCGCTGGGACCCCATGTAACGGAGGTGGTGGCGGAGTTACTGTAACTGACTCTTGCAAAATCTGCCCAGACACTTCAAGACAGGGCATTCGGGGATGGGTTGACATAGAAGTCGAAATCAATGGAACATTTACCGAAACAACGTGCGGTGAACTCGACTACGGCGTTCTATTGTCAATCCCGAGAAAGAGCGAAATTTGCGATGCAACAAAATTGGAGCACTCTAAAAAATGTTGCTATGATTACCCTGAAGAGCCGTGCTGGCTATGCCGCAAAGATATGCTCTATTATACTGTACGATCTGAGTTGAATGTCACAACACCGGAGGGGCTAGACACAACCTGCGGCAAAGTGGACAAAATGCTTGCACCGGAGGAAAATAAAGGCGATATTTGTACAACTACTAGAGACTCATTATTTGACACATGCTGCTATAAGCAATGTTCTCTTTGCGGCGGAGATGGACTTAAGTGGTGGGTTGAGTTTGACGAAGACCGTCGACTACAAGAGCCAGCTGGAGTTGAGGGTGTGAATGTGACTGTTGTAAATGCGACTAATGTTGAAACCCAAGCAGTGAACGAGACAACAACATGTTCAACTGTCGATGCTTCTCTTTACATGGACTTTGTCGAAGCTGACACTGATGAGTGCATTGCGATCAAATCTGAGTATACGTCTGAATGCTGCTTTCCTTTCCCTAAAACTCCATGTGGTTTGTGCAAAGGTTTGAATGATACGCAATCCATGACTTTGCTGTGGGCCGAAGAAGTAGAATTTGACGGCGCAACAGTCACGTGCGGTGTGGTCGACAACATTGTAAATTCGGAAGAAGCGAACAGTGTGCTATGTACATCAGCGCAAGAAAAATACCAAGAGGATTGCTGCTTTGATAAATGTAGTTTATGCGATAATAACCCATCTAAAGGAGAGCAGCTTGCGTGGGACTTCGTCGTTGATTTCAATGACACTTCCAAGACTTGTGGCGAAATTGAAGCCATATTTTCAGCAGAGCAAGTGAACTCGAAGAGTGAAGAATGTCGAGACGTCAAGTCGGAATATCATGATCTTTGCTGCTTTCAGCCTCCAACTTCCCCGTGCGAGTTATGTTCTGAGTATGTCCGATGGGATGATTTTGTTGAGTATGAAGGGGGAAACGCAACTTGCAAGGAAGTTGTGGGGCTGTTGAAACGAGAAGAGCAAATTGGCGAAAAATGCCTAAAGTCTAAGAAGGTGAATTTCGCGCGACTTTCTTTCACACTAACCGCCAATAAATCACAACTAACTCAGCTTATTTTTCTTCTCATTTACAGCTTCACGAAGATTCTTGTTGCTACGAGCTGTGCGATATCTGTGGAGACTCCTTAGTATTGGATTGGGATACTGTGGTTGAATATGACAAGACGCAGGTTCCATGTGGAGATCTAAAGCCAATATTTGGGAAGAATGAGATTGAACAAAACACGGAAGAATGTGCCAATATTACAGAAACCTACCAGGATCTTTGCTGCTACAGCCCACCCACCTCGCCGTGTAACTTGTGTCAAACAGACTCGGGTTTTCTTGAAGCATATTCAAATGTCGAAATTGAGTTCTGGGGGTCTTCCACAAACTGCTCAGATGCATACGAATACTTGGTGAAAAGAATTGAATTTGATAGCGACACATGTTCATCTGCGAAGGAGTCTATTTCCAATGACTGCTGCTACAAAAAATGTTCTATCTGCGGTGATGGATTTTTCCAGGACTTCAAAGAAATGATCGATTTTGGCGGAGACTTAATATCTTGCCTTCAACTACACACAGTCCGAACACATGATGTTTCTGCAGAGTCAGAAGAATGCGGTATCATGCAATCCCAATACGCAGAAGCTTGCTGTTATGAAGCACCTGAAGTTCCCTGCATTCTTTGCATTGAAGGAGCAGTCCAAAGAACTGTTGAAGTAGACTTTAGGGGCCAGACCCAATCTTGTGATTCCGTTGCTAATTATCTTGGAAGCCGTAGCAACAACGGTACTGAAGAGTGCACATCTGCCATCTTGGAATTCAGAGATTATTGTTGCTTTGACAAATGTACTATTTGTATGAATGAAACCGATATGGTAGACTGGGAGACTTATGTAGATTTCGATTCGTCTTCTCAATCTTGTGGGAGTTTCGATTGGTATTTCACCATCAATGTTGTCGAAAAAGGTTCAAAAGAGTGCAATGATCTTCAGATTGCATATTCTGAGAAGTGCTGTTACGCCCCTATTGACTATACTGTTCCCGCATGCTCTTTGTGCAAACAGGATGAATTGTGGTACGATTTAAACGGAGATATTCAAGTAGAATTTGAAGGCGAACCAAGATCGTGCACTGAAGTGAGCAATTCCCTGTTCAGGAAATCAGAGGACAGTAGCGAATTTTGCTCTCAAGCGAAAAGTGAATATTTTGACTTATGTTGCTTTATTAAGTGCGATTTATGTCAAGATGCGCAGTTAGACGCGAACATTGAAATCATGTACAACAACGCGGTCACGACATGCCTTGAGCTCGGTCTTAAGTTTTCAATTGATATCGTTCAAGAAGGGTCAGACGAATGCAATACTGCAAGAGTAAGAATTGAATTTTTGGCATTGCAATGTTCTGAGTTGACCAGCTACATCACTCAAACTTACTTGCCTGCTTATCAAATTTTTATTCATGAAGGAGCTCTTTGCAGAACCATGTTGTTTTTTGACACCTACAGAACCATGCACGCTTTGCAGCAACGACAACAACCAGGGACAAGTTCGCTCCAATGTTGATGTTGATTTTTACGGTTCGCAAACAACATGCTCAGAATTGAATAGCTTTTTAGTGTCTCGTGAGGAGCAGGTGGGTTTCATGTGCCAGGCTGCGAAAACAGAGCTTCAAGGAACATGTTGCTTTGATATGTGCACCATTTGCGGCAAGGACGGGAACCTTTATTGGGATAACCCAGTACAATTTAACGAGATGAAATTTGCTTGCGGTGAACTGACTTGGATATTAAGTGGCGAAATGATCGAGGATGGAACCCCAGAGTGTATTGATATGCAAACTTCGTACTTTGATCAATGCTGTACTGGGCCATCCATGGAGATTCCAGACGGCGGTGATAAGTGCGAAATATGCCCCCGCGGAAAGGACTGGTACGCTCAAGTAATCTTCAATGAGACACCAATGACCTGTTTGGAATTGGACTCTGTGTTGCTAAGGGATGGAATATTTGATGGATCCGACGAATGTCAATCTGCAACAGACCAATATTCAGCACAATGTTGTTACACCCCTCCTGTTAAGAGTTGCAATCTGTGTCAGTCCGGAGAAAGTTTTTTCAGTATCAAGGACCAAAGAGTGACTTTCAATGGGGCTGAGACTAATTGCTTTGGCATACACAACTATTTGTCGACAAGAATTGAGGCAGATGACAACATATGCATTGGAACTCAGATCGATCTATTTGATATTTGCTGTTATGACAAGTGCCGTCTATGCCACGACTATCAGCTAGATATGGAAGCTGTCGTAGTGCATGGTGACACTTCTATGGCTTGTTCTGAAATTGAAAACAGCGTTTTCGCCCTTAATCAGACTGCGCAAGGGACTAAAGAGTGCCTGGAAACTCACAAGAAACACTTTGATGAGTGCTGCTACGACATCCCTTGCTCATTATGCACTATAGGTGACAAAAGGTATGAATTATTAGTATCTGATCCAATCACTTTCCAAGGCAGAACTCGAACATGCGGCGAAGTTTCAGTACTCATGGAAACAGAGATGAGTCAAAGTGAAATTTGCAAGAACACAAAACACGAAGTCTTTGACACATGCTGCTTCCAACAGTGCGAGTTGTGCACGGACCCAGGCTGGGCTGTAGATTGGAATCGTCCTTTGTCATATGACGGTCTTGCATCAACGTGCATAGATGTGTATTTGAATTTGAGAAATGAAATGGTCGCTGCAGGTGACGATCGCTGCCTTACTGTCCAACATACTCTCTTTGATCAGTGCTGTTATAAGATGCCTTCCAATCAGTGTTCACTTTGCCAGAACAGTAACGGTACTTTTTTGAATACCAACTGGAATTATGAAGTATCTTATCAAGGTGCATCAGTAACTTGCAGCGATGTCAGCGCTATGTTGAGCGCGGAAGAGTTGGACAGTCTCCTCTGTCTATCCACCCGAGACCAACTGTGGAATGATTGCTGTGTCCCACATGAAGGTGGGGATGGTGGCTTAGGAGGGATTTTACCCACATTACCTCCAGAAGTTTCTGACGAAGATAAAGGTGGGACTGCAAGTGGATGGGACCCTTCTGACCAAGACGACCTTGGTCTAACAACATTCTTCAGACGTAATGCAGCGCACAAATCCTTACCCCCTTCGCATATCATATCACAAACATTATATGCCTTTGGCGTTTTTGTGTCCCTCGTATATTATGTTTGTTAACAAAACAAAACAAGTCACCTGTTGCCGCGTCTCACCACGGAGCTGGTGCGCGGAATTGAAAATATTACCTGTTTCGTTAGGGATTATGAAGCGAAATAGCATATCTAGGTACCTATCCATCCAACAAAAATAATAATGAGTTTGAAATCCTAATATCGAAAGTGGTCTATAAAGTTAGATAAGGAGTTTCAGTAATACATCATGAGTCATCAACAGATCTCCAATCCATTGAGAGACCATTTCACGTACAATACATTTCTCAAAACAAAGTGGAAAATGCTGCCAGTATTGGCAAAATTCCCTGTAATGTTCAGACGACCGTCGCATGGTCCTTCCAATAGTCATAGGCAGCCATGTAGGCATCCCTGTTCAAGGGAACGCCGCTGCCCCCCTCATCTTTGCCCAATGCGTTTCTCATAGCAGTCATCGGCGTCATGGGCAATTCATAATTCACGTCTTGAGCTTTGATGCTGACGATCCCCCACGGCGCCGCCTCTTTCTCATGACCCGATGGATCTTTTCCCATTGCAGCGTTTTCTTTTTTAATTTGCTCCCGAGAGTATAAAATCAAATCAAGATATTTTGCCACTGGAAATACTTCTTTCTCTGTAATTACTCCGCCTGCCAATTTTACCAGCAAGTCCCTGTCGAAAAAGCGAGTCAACACTGGCAATTCTTTTTCAGTTCGTGCTTCGTACTTTGTTCGAAGACAATGTTCGTTTTCTTTTGTGATTGGAAGTACGTTGAGGCGTGCATTGGTGAAATCATTTACGAGGAATAAGTGTTTGCAGAAAGGAGCATATCCCGGTTTTAGATTCGCGGGGTCATATCTCGAGTTGACGATTTCTTCGAATTCTTGAATTGATATGTCGCTAATGATTTCGACGTGAAAAAAATGTTTTAAAAGTGCGAAGTGAGTAATTTTTCATTTTCTAAACGTAGTCGGTTAGGCTTAAGGACAAAAAAGTTTTTCAATGAAGAGAGAACAAAATCTGTCATGAAAGAAATGAGTGAAAAACATGCGTATTCTAGATTAATTCCCGCAAAGCACTCCACGATAGAATTCAAGCCAAGAAAATTCCACTTACAAAACTGTCCCAGTGTAGGATTTGCAAGTTTCAGCTTCAGAGAATTGTCTGAAACAGAACGGATCCACCACCAATTGTTTTCCTCCACAAGCACTCCCGTTTTCCTGCCCAGATTGTGAAGTCATGGCTAAGTAGGAACAACGAAGGGGCGACGCTTGGGATTTCGAGTTGAAGACAACCTGAGAGAATGCTGCTGTAATCGGAGACGGAATGTGTCGTACAGGAAAAAATACTTTGGCAGAGAGGGAACAATATGTTGAGAGGATGAGGTTGGTGTGCAACCAAGAACTAATGACCATGTTGTTTACTCCACTAAGTGAGGGTTGGGGATGGGGTGCGACGGACTGGTATCCAAATGGAGGGTCGATTGTCAGTGTAACTGAAAAAAGGTGTGTTGTATTTTTTTGAGATATCAGAGATCAGAGGTGAATTGCGGGTACTATATTACTACTAAAAACTAAAGTACGATACTTGGAATCATGTAGGGTAGATGATCGTGGATGGCCAACTGATAGATGACTACATCTAGAGGTACGAACTTCCGTTGACACAACAACTCATGGATTAACGAGAGAAGGCTTGGGAGGCCGATTCATTGTGGCTTAAATCAATTCAATGAATACATTCGTACAGTTCGTATTTCATAAATTTCAATTGTCAAATATTTGGGACATATGCGAAGCCTTTATTGCGACGTCACAAAATTTGGTCTCATCGTTTAAGCCTCTAATCGAAGCAGGACTGGACGAACGAATCAAAGGCTTCGAAATACACAGTAAAGGGATGCAGAAATAATACCGAACTGTCTAGAGTACAATATTACTGTGCAAGGGTGTTCGTGAAAAAAACCTAGAGAGAAATTCTAACTAGAAGGATCAAGTATCTAAGTTCGAGAGCCATGATGATATTATTTTTTATTACCAAATATTGTAAAATACAATAATAATCAGCTTAGAAAATGACGTAATCATTAGAATAACTACGCAGACATATTTAACCAATTCTCTCTAAGTCAACAAGCAAGCGAGCAACGGACAACTTATTCAAAGAGGAGAGTCGATAAAAATCTTATTTAACTTAGACACGTCTTACATCTTGAGGAAAAGCAGCAACAGGGAAAGGGAACGAGGAACGAATTGATAAATTTCTTAAGAAAAGAAGGGGGCAGGAGGGGACAAAAGGGCGAGAACAAGTAATAATGACTTCGAATGAATTGCTCTTGACGTTAAAATTGACTTTGGCAATAGCAAAGGCTCAAGTTTTTGTGCCTGCAGTGCCCGAACCAACTAACATCCCAAAGTCTCCGCTTTCCCCGACGTTGCTTGAAATTAATACGACAACAATTCCTACAACAGCGTCATATAGGACGCTTTCACCGAGTCAAGATTCTTTCCGAGGCCAGTTTCCTTCCACTTATTTTCCCACATCCCGGCCTAATTCTCGTACGACTCCTGGAGTTCCCACACTAGTGCCAACACAACCCACCGAGAACAATAGGAATACTTCTACGTCTTCGAGTTCACAAATATCTAGCACGGAGCAGCAGTCATCCACTCCTTCCCTTTTTCCCAGCTTCGGCCTTTATACCAATACCTCAAATAATATCACCTCATCATCTGAACATCCAAGCACATCACCCAAAATTGATTTTTCAGTATTAGAACCATCAATAACTTATCCTTATCCTACCCTGTCTCCCACGGTTTCAATGAATCCAACTAATGTCTTGTCTTATCTTCCTTCCGAGTCCGCATC
>JALLPE010000333.1:0-14175 GCA_036940025.1 Conticribra weissflogii
ATTACAATATTTGGACCATTATTACAGTCTGGCAAGCTTGCAACATGCCTGCATAATGCAAATAATTCATCAATTTTTTTATCCTCCAACACAAAAATTGCCATTTCTCGGTCAATTTTACACCAAATTGGATGAAAGTTGAACCCATCCAGAGCTGAGACCATTGCGAAGCCGATGGAAGGCATAAACTCTATTTACTAGTGTTATTCCAAATACCAAAAAATCAAACGAAACCCAATAGTGGGTTTTGCCTGCCGGACAAGGAGATACATTATTATTTCACATGTACGTTTGTGTTTGTACCGGTTAAAACAACTTGTTGTGTTGCCATGAAATAGACTCTCTAATGTACCATAATATAGGTAAAACTATCGAAACAGAGTTTTGATGTATTATTTTTGAATCATCTCAAATCTCGCATGCGTCGTTAATAAAAAATTTAACAGAGGAAGAAAATAAAATATTATTGACTATCGGGTCAATTGAACCATGAGTAAACGAGATGAAACCCAAGATGCCGACCGCAACAAAGCATTGGCTGATGCCGCAGCTGGCGTCATCGGGTCGCTTGTTTCTATGCTAGCATTTTATCCCGTGGATCTTTGGAAGACCAAAATCCAGGCCGGGACATACACTGGTCCTAACGATAATAATCAGACATCGACGAAAGAAAAACGAGACTTTAATTGCAGCAGTGAAGATGAAATTTCAATGATATGTTCACCGAATAAGCTATGTTCCCATCAATCATTTGGATATTTCGGCACAGGGAGTCTTCACTCGTTATTCATAGGTCTTCCTCACAAAGTTGTACACACCATCGTTTCCAGCTTCACCTATTTTTACATGTATTCGCTGGTGCAATCAAAGTATGCTTCCTATCGAAAGCGAATTATGCGCAGACATCAAATGAGAGGCCGGGATAAAATTGAAAACGCACATGGTGTATCTACAATCACGAAGTTATTGTTGACAGCAATTGCAGCTGTGATAAATACTTGCATCACTTTGCCCTTAGACACTATCTCATCAAGAAAACAAGCGGAAAATATGTCAGAACCACTTCCTCCCTTATCCGCGAATAACGAGGGATTGAATGGTGTATCTTCCAACGACAAAAATAGGAGAGTTTTCCTGAAAAATTCTATTCCAGGAGAAAATGAAGGAGACGAAGCGCTGGGTGGTGTCCATAGGGGTAATACAGAAAACGATGCAGGCAAGAGGAGAAAAAATCATCACCATAAACAACAACTGTACATAAAGACACCGGAAAAATATAAGTTTTCTTTCTCCACGAATCTTCCCCAAGAAGCATTTTCGTCTTCAGAAAACACTAACGAGGCATCAGGCAATTACAACAATCTCGAGAAGAAAGTTCGATCCATAACGTCTCTGTGGAATGGTCTTCTACCAGCTATTTTATTATGCACGAACCCTGCAATTCAATATACAATGTACGATACTCTCAAAAATATTTTGATGCAACATCGATGGAGCAAAGAGGGGAAATCTACAGCTACAGAAAGACACCAACAACAATTCCAATCTAGCAATCTATCAATGTGGGAAGCGTTTATTTTTGGCTTGGTTTCTAAATTCGTTGCCACCGTGACTACTTACCCGCTCATCCGGGCGAAAGTTCTTCTAATGGTGTCACCTCCTGATATATTTGACGACGAGACAAATGTATCAAGTACCAACAAATGCAAAACTGAAAATGCACAAAATGGCAGATATCAGAACCAACAAATTATAGAAGTGGGAAAGCACCCAAGATCCCTCCCATTATTATTGCTCTATATTTTTCGCAAAGATGGATTACGGGGTGTTTATCAAGGTTGTTCCCTTCAACTACTCCATACAATTTTGAAAAGTGCGCTACTCATGATGGTCCGTGAGAAAATCACGTTCATGAGTCATCAATTCTTTGAAATACCTAGATGATTCTTCTTGACCAGTCGTCAAGGACAAATACTAAAATAATGAGGGCTCGCAGGTTTCAATAGAGTCAATTTTCATCATATCAAAATACACATAACTAAAGTCAATTAGTAGGAACTATGTTATGGTAATTGAGAGAGGAATTGAGATGGAAAAAATCTGAGATTATTGTTTGGTTTCAATCGGTTTGTTATGAATATTATCAGCCTTCTTTGTCTCTGGGTTCATTAATGTAAGCTTACATAAATTAAGACAAATATGGATTGTAAGTACACAGCACACAATATCTCAACCTAAAAGCAAGGTAAGTGCTGGCAATTGTCAACTAAACCATTACACAGGCGAATCCCTGTTGAATTTCTTTACAATTTTAACCACAGCACTTAATACTGTGAGCACATGAGAAAAAGAGAAATATGATGCTACTATTATTTTTCAAGCATCACTCCCTTAAAAAAATTTATTGAATTCCAATGTAGTAAGCAAAAACAACAGCTACAGTATCAACCACCAGAAAAATGATGAAATTCATGCCCATTTTCTTGGTCGTTGAATTGTTTCTATGATAAAACATTCATTATTGCTACTTCATTTACCTGCATAGATACAGGAAATGATAATTTGACAACTGAGGAAGAGAGAAGTTCTAATTTAATTTAAATATTGAATTTATCCATTGTGTGATGAAGGATATTGTAGAGTATATTGATCCAATGTCATGTTAGATGAGAAATAGACATCTTCTTCATTGTGATTTCAAGAAGTCTGTTTTCAACTAATCTATGGAAATATCAAACAAAGCTTGCAAACAAACACTAAATTCAAGTTTTGATCAATATGGGCAAAGGAGGATCACAACAGTGGCACAAAATCAGAGAAAACAATTCAAATTTCAAATCACAGGATCCATCTTGTATGTGTGTCATATAGAACAAAATGTTTCATTCAAACTATTCCCAAGACAAGAAATAATTCTTCTCTATCAACAGTTGGTCATCATTTATTAGAGATCATTCCACACAAAGATTGCTGGGCTGAAGGCAAATGGCATAGAAATGGCACAGTTCTATATCTTCCTGAATTAACAAATTTGATAATCTAAACCAAATAAACAATGGTTCTAGAGTAAACCACAAGCCCTACTTTGGAGTTGGATGCCCTAGAATCATTGGTGCTCAAAAAATTTTCTTATCTATGAAGAAATGTTAGTGAAATTTTAGTGCCTTGTGTGCATGCCACACTGTGAACACTTGGTGTGAAATAATTAGTTACAGATAAGTTGTTATGATGCGTGTTGATAGAGACTAGTAGCAGATGTTGAGCTACTATCCAAAACCAAATATCTCTGTGTTGAAAATTACACCATTCATCAAAATATGGTTCTTGTGGCTCTTGTTTCTGTACTCTGGTAAGAGAGAGTGTCACATAGAATGACATAGAAACAAATAATGAAAAATAGCTTAGGCATGATCAATGAATTTGATTTTCTTCAAAAAGTTCAAAAGCATGAAAACAATTCAAATTTGATAAATATATTTAACATCTGCATGCTGATATGAGGTGAAAAATTGTGTTTTACTTCTCTGTGTCAAAATTGCAAAGTAGATTATGATATCTATCAGTGCTTGCCACTAATCTACAAAAAATCACCAAACATAGGTATAATGGAAGTGAAGATAAAAAGCTGCACCCATCCAAACATGATGATACATACAGAAATTTAGTTAAGGATCATTGAATAAGGAGAATGTGCTCAAGATGTGGTTCCTTTGGATCTCTTTAAGTTGGTTTATGGTCCAATTAGTTCAAGCTCCTTTGCTACAGGTTTGCTACGTACCTCTGGATATTATGAAAATTTATTGTTCTTCGATGAAGGGAAGGAAGTGTTGTAGTATACTTCAAAAGATACGTAGGAATCTATATATTCATAGTTGAAGCTAAATAATATCCCGATCCAACATCCGAAATTGATGACAAACGTAGTTACTATCCACCCCTGGTTCGTTTGCTTTTAGTGTACAGGGTAGCAACCCGTTCTTGCAATTCCTGTTTTTCCTAATCCTGGATGACATAGTAGAAAACTAACTCTATTCCAACCATTTACCATGATGAAGATCGCCGCTCTCTCCCTCCTCGCCGGATCTGCCGTTGCCTTTGCCCCTGCCCCGTTGGCCAGGTCTTCCACCGCTTTGAATGCCGAGAAGAGCCAAGCCCTTCCTTTCATGAACAGGCCCCCTCTCGTGAGTGAATCTCAATTCTACAGGACTTTCGGCGAAGCCTGCTGCCTGCTTGGAAGAGTCATCTATTTGACTTGATTTCCTATGAGCACATCAATCAAAACGACAAAGCGAAGCGGGGTTTCCATAAATGTGCCATGCCTATTATAACACTGACACTCTACTGTTACTTTTCTCGATTCAACCAGCTTGATGGATCTATGGCTGGGGATGTTGGATTTGATCCTCTTGGACTTTCTAATATCGATGACGTTGGAATCGATCTCTACTGGATGCGTGAGGCCGAGATCAAGCATTGCCGCCTTGCCATGATGGCTGTTGTTGGTATCTTGCAAGTTGAGGCTTTCGGACCCGCCCCAGGATGCGAGGCTGCAACTGCCAAGTGCCAAATGGATGCCTTCTGGCAAATCTGGAACTCCCACCCACAATACATTGCTGCCGGACTTATCATGATCATGTTTATTGAGGCGTTCTCTGGAATCGCCACCACCACTGGGCGTGAATCCGGCGAGCGTGCACCGGGAGACTTCGGACTTGATCCTCTTGGATTCTTGAAGGGAGATGCTGCTAAGGTTGAGAAGCTTAAGGCACAAGAAATTGCTAATGGACGTCTTGCCATGTGGGCCGCCTCTGGACTCCTTGTTCAAGGATGCACCAACCATTTGGGAGGATTTGAGGCCATGAGCAAGGCCTTGAGTGACAATGCCTTCTAATTTGTCAGTTGAACGAAAGATTACAAACCAACCTCAAATCAAACCTCCAACGCCATCTTGATCTGACCACAAACAATTCCGTTCATGACACCAGCCTTCGCATTCAAATTTTTGAGAGGGTACGCTCAGATGTTTTCATGTGGATGGATGCCCCACTGAGATTTTATCGATAGAACGAATATGAACGGTGAATATTGAATTCGCCTCACACAGCATCCACTTAGACACATCGTATCAGTTGTACACAACAAATCCTATAATACTTTAAACGATCATTTGTGTCGAGGTGATATTTACTGGTTTTTATTCTTGTGTTTCATCAGTTTCTCGCTATCGTAAAGACAGTATACATCCTCAATGACACATTAGGCAATATGGTTTTTACATCCTATCATTGTTTTCATTCGGCCGGACATGAGACTTTAACATTTTGAAAGGAAGTACCAACTACCTTCCCGATAACCAATGAAAAAGATTTTTTAAAACCTAATTAGTTGAATCGATGAAGTTCTTCGTTTTATGTTTGCGTGAGTTCCTCATTCTTATCAGCCAAAGTCGATGATGGGAAATTTGTGAACACTGAATATTGATACACTAAATGTGGAATAGAAGGGCGAAACATCACTGGTTTGCAATCAAACAGTGCCTTCATCAACACTGCATTCTCTTCTACAGTCGTGGCAATGACGTGGGCCTTGTCATTTTTCATCAACAATTTGGCAGTAATGGCATATTTCTCCCATACAGACTGTGAGATGAACGGAGGATCGATCACGATTAAGTCAAATTGTCCGCGACAGCCATTGTCAATATCTGTTGGATTTTTGAAATCATAATAATGGTAGAACGTGCCGCACGATCCAAATGATTTGTCCAACTTTGTACGATAAAACGAAATTGGGGGTTTAGCGTGATACAGGCAAGTTAATAGAAAAGGAATAAGTTTGCAAAGACATACATCGAACAAGGCACAATCCTTTCTTTCATTACTCGTCAATGAGAAAAATAGTGAAGGTGTTGAAAGAAACGCGACTTTTTTTCCATTGCTTAACGCCAAGCTCTCTCTAGTTGCATCACAGAGTTTTTCTATTGTAAACTTGGAGTACCAATATTGATTAAGTTCCCTATTTTCATCTGTTTTGTTGAGAAATTCATTTTTCGACAAATCCTTCTCAATGCCACCTCCTTTGCCATCGATTTCGCTTGATAGGCATGTCACTGTTAACGATGATCGTCGTTTCATCGTTGTTTTATTTGATTCAGATCGCCGATTCGATACATCTTTCAGCTCTTGTAACAACGCTGCTTCATCCATTCTTGCTGTCGATCTCGAATTGATATTAAAGGAAAAGTATCTAGTGTATTTAAGGAAAAGTATCTAGTGTATTTACAACGTGAAGAATATTTTCATCGATTTCAAAAAAGTTTCAACCATTTTCAAAATTTAACTCCGACTCTGACTTTCATTTTGAACATATTCATTCATCGACATGTTGCAACTTCCATGGAGGTTCCATATCTGTTTCGACAATGAGCATTTGTAACCTTAGTGCATGGGAATGCCGCTTGTGTCGACATAACCATGCTTGTCCAGCAGAAAATGGTTGTCGAAAATGCGATGCCAATGACTTTCCGACAAAAACAAACGAATCGTCAACAAACCCCGATAAAGTGCCCGATGCAATAACTATTTCCAACAAACCGGATCTATCTGAATTGCAACCAGGTCGGAATAAACCACTGGATGACTTTTTTTACATTAATGAATGCTGTTCTACAGACCAGAACGATCACCTGATCGCAATGATGGAGGTTGAGAAGCGATATAAGTTTACTTCCTCTGATATTATCGGTTATCGCTCTGAACTCGATGCCGCAGCGGGAACGACTACTTGCAAAAACTTGTCCTTCTTAGATATCATAAATGCAGATTGGCGGTACCGCATCGCGCGCTGGATGCTCAGTGTAAGGCATTTTGGATATTGCTTCGCCTCGTTTATTTCATTGTTCCCTTAGCTCCTCATTTGAAAATGACACTCTACCGAATTCGGTTCAATATATGAACGAAGGCATCTGATGAATTCTCAATGAGCCGAGAAACGTCAATAATCGCTCTCTCATATCTAGACAGGTTTCTAATGAAGAGGAAGATTGATAAAGACTTCATTCAAATAGCATCTATCACTTGCCTCATGGTAGCATCGAAAATATTTGAGAAGAAACCAATTAAGATGGTAAGGATGTAACGACAAAGTTGAGACAGGCTGAAATCGATTGCCAACTTTACCGTTTAATGTTGTCTCATTTTAGGCCGCAGTGATGAGCATCGCAAGTGGAAAATTTGACGAGGAAAACGTTACTTCAATGGAAGAAAGTCTTGTCTGCATGATTGGATCGTATATGTATCCCCCAACTGCAGGATCTTTCGTCTTAGTCCTTTTGCGCGGATTCTCGGTGTCTCCTCATGTTTTGGACCTTGTTCTCGAAACATGTCAATTCATGATTGAGCTTGCTGCATGCGGTGAGTACCTAAGTTACTCATGCTTGAAACAAATTTAGAAATCATCATCATCTAACTTCTAACACAATATCAAATTGCAAACCATGTCTTCACAGACTTCTTCTTCCTCTCGCACAACCCATCAGAGGTTGCAATTGCTGCAATACTCGTCACGCTAGAGCAGTCACACTTGGATATCCCGCCCCTAGCTCTCTCAACTTTTCGTTCAAGCGTACGACAGCAAAGTAAACATAGTACTTGTGTTTCTCATTTGAGAGAGATATACGAGTTTAACGAAAGACGCATCCGCGCCTTAGAAAACGGTGAAGACGAGGCAGAGTTGGAATCATATATTCCAAAGAGTTCTGATTATGGTCAAAGGATTGGCGAAAATGAATTGTCTTGCCGCAAAGCTACGCCCTCTCCTATCATTGATGATGAAGTAGGGAGTGATGATTGTGGACATACACGCGAGTGCCTCGACAATGTATTCATAGCAGAGAGATCATCCAATCAAAGTAGCGATGAAAAAAACTTCAAACGCAAGCGTCGACGGAATGACGCATAGGAGTGGTGCTAAAAGTAGATCACTGCGGCGTGATATCGACTAGTTCCAGGAAAGAAAATTCTCGGTCGATGTCCTCTAATTTTCTCCTCCACGATATTTGTTCTAAAATATTGTGCAAGATGATTTTATCCAACATGAATTCAGCACAGTTCTACAAGTGCATTGGTGAATTAGTAATAAATCTGTTGCCTACACCTTATCAAGTATCCCACCGATGATCTGTTGATTGTTTGCTCCATCCAAATTTCCAAGTCCATAAAATCATAATAGTCGACTTCATAATTTTCGAAATAAATAGATCGGTCAATATTGACGACGCGCGCGATATCGCTATTTCAAAAGATGAAGCCCCTCAAGGTCGAAATTCATTTACTTCCCAATGGTATCCTTGAACCATTCCCTGTCCTCGATCTCCTTCTCGACTTCCTCAGCAATGTCAGGGTAATTTTCCTTCACATCAATGGCGGAAGTCTCGCGGGTAGTCCTATTGACCCTCATGAAAGCGATCTCCTTTTGAGTGTCCTCGATCATCTCCTGTGTAAACGCCAATCCAGCCTTCGCATCCTCAATCAATTGAGCCTTGGCAGCCTGGTCATCTGCACTCCACTCATAAGTTAGAGGGGCAGGTTTGCTAGAGGTATACATCTTTTCCAGGGCCTCAACGAGGGCAACATCACGGACAGACTTTTTGGCCGCGGCGAAATCGATGGGGGCGGGAGGAGAGGAGTATTTTTCTGCCATGGCATCCGCCTGTGCGGTCCAGGCACGAAATCCGGCGACCATGGCGGAGAGTTCATTGTCCCCCTTAAACACTGGAGAGGACCTGTGATGCCGCCGTCATTTTCAACGCCAATTCGTACATAAGTGGTTGAGAAGGAAAAGGGCGGTGCAAAATAAATAGAGAAGAGAAATTCCAGATATAGGCAGAGTTTGAATTAGGACAAGTCATCGGGCCTCCTCTTACCAGTTGACTTCGGAAAGGCGCTTGGCCGATCGGCGAATAGCTCCGGAAAAACTCATGGTGAGGGGTTGTTCGTTTGGGGGAGAGAGTGCAAGAGGATATGTTCGGAGGTGTACAGACAGGCAACAATTTGCAATACTGCTCGCAAAAGCTCGTATTGCTCGATAAATTCGGAAGGTGGAGACCTCGCAACTCCCGATACTGGATTTTGTGAATTTTATAAAGAAACAAGAATGATAACTCTACACCACATATTCACTAAAAATACTGGTAATAAGACTCTTGAATCCAACTTCACTCTTGATATAAGTTTGAAAGCAAAGGATAGATGTTAATATTGTCCATGTGTTTTATTGGGATGGAATACAAAAATCATGAGTCAACACAGTGCAATCTTTATCTGTTGTTCTTATGTTTTTGTCCATATTTTAATTCAATTCAATATTCACATGCAAAAAATGTGTGTTATATTTTCATTTTGTTGAGGCAATTTTGGCAATCACAGTATCAAAATAAAATTCCATGCTTCTGGCGAGTTTTGTTCAGAATTGTTGCTAAAAGAATCATCATCCATTGTGTTCAAATCATTCCAAGAGCAGAAAATCACTTTCAATTTTCATAACCCTCATGAATGTCAAAACAAAAATAAACAATACAATGAAGAAATTGTAAAGTTTACTTAAAAATGAATTGGCACATTTTGATGAATTAAGGTTGATGAAGCAAAGCATATTATTTGAGCCTAGGAAAATTCTTATCATTTGTGTCTTCTCAGTGAAAATTTAAAAACATAAAAGAATGTCATCACATAGTGATTTTTCAGCAAATTTTGCCTCGATGATGGTGTTTTAGTTTTGGTCTGCGTTTTTAATTATTTTGATGTGCTTTTGTATGTAATAATCTCAACATCAATAACTTATATTATGCATATTACTTCCTATTTCTGTCCAGAATCACTGATGAATCATTCTTCATTCTGTAAATTGGATGAATAGGAAGACATACATCATCATTGATACACTATTCTGATTACACTTCCCAGGTATTCTGCTGAAATCTTTATGACTGTAAACAGAATTAAAACCTGTGAAGTTGCAGCCACATGGATAAAAACAGATGCATATTATTGTTTCCCTCTCTAGAGCACCCAGAACAACATGAAGTCACCCCCCCCCCTCAAAAAAGTCCACCACCACTGACTTCTCGGCCTCCTTGAAAGAGTAATGTAGAATTATATCACCAAAACAAATTTAGTTCGATCGAGGAACCCAAACACCCTCCTCATCCTGAACCACCTTTCCCTCCCGAATCTTTTGATTCAGCACCCTCTTATTCTTCCTCGCCTTCTTCTTCAACCGTTTCAACCCCAGCAACTGAATCATGTTTATTCCATCGAAGTCGTCCTCGACAAAATCACCGGCGGCGGGGTTTGGTCTCGGGGATTTGTCTTGTTTGGAACGACTTCGGGCGGAAAGGTGAAACGATTGGCGTGATGTTTGTTGGGTTAAGATCGGGGTGAATGCTGCGGTACTTGAGAGGAGGGCGAGGGTGAGAAGGAGGATGAATGGTTGCGCCATGGTGATTTGATGTAACGAAGAGGAGAACGAATATATTAAGTTTGAGTGGTGTGGTAAAAAAATAAAAACATTCTATTGAATTATTCTTTTTTGTAGTAGTATATTTATCTCAAATTATTGATGGTCTTTGATTGTTCCTAACATATTAATTCCTCAACTGGATCAAGACCAAATCTCGTATGTAAAGCCACCACACCACGACCATCCATTTTTACTCCTGTCGCTCTCCACTTTTCGAGGCCTTCCGCCAGTCAGTGTCTCATATCATCCCGCCCCTACCTAGTGTCATACAGACACAAGCGCGCAACAAACGGACTTAATCATCGGCTGAGTTTCTCAATAATAGATTATGTAATTTATGCTATTGACTTTCGTCGATGAAACTCTGCGGATCCACACCAAACCCTCTCTATCTCTCGCATCACTCATAACATACCGACCCATAACTTTCATATCCGGCCATCCAGCTTCTCTCTAGTTAGTAAGTGCTTCCTCCAGACCCAGACCCAGATCCAGATCCAGATCGCTGACATCCTCCGAAGAAACATTCAACAGAAAATGAGCTCCAAATCTCATGACAACGGGGCACCCTACCAAGAACTCCTCACCACCCTCGCCAAAACTAACACTACCATCACCTCGACCCTCCACCGCTCCATTCGCCACCACGTCAATAATAAAGAATACAATGCACACACCGACGGATTGGACTTTTTGCAAGTCAAGAATGGTTTGATGATTTCTTACTTGGTCGATTTGACAATGTTGTTGAAATTTAGGATGAGTCAACAACTCGAAGGAGGAGGAGGAAAAGGAGGAAAAGGAGGAGTCAAACACAGCGCATCGATCGAAAATAAGCTGCTCGAGAAGGAACAAGAGGAGTGCATAAATCGTTTGATGGAAATGAAGGCGGCACTCGAAAAAATGAGACCGCTCGAAAAACGTATGAGGTATCAAATCGATAAGTTATTGGCGTTATCTACTTTGGGTGCTGGCACTTTTGCCGCAACCGGTAGAGAAGAAGAGGAGGAAGAAAAAGACGAAGGAAAAGAAGGTTCCGATGCGGACGAGGGGTTTGAGGAAGATGATGTGCAGATTGGGGAAAATGACCCGCTTTCATTCAAGCCCGATCTTCAAGGAATGATGGCAATGTTCGAAGATCACGATGATGAGGTATGTTGACAAGTCATTATTCTATGACCCATGTGGATTATTCTTTGGATTTTTTCCATTCATTCCTTAATTTCAACTCGATAATTCACAGAAAACAAAACGACTCGAAAACGACGACGAAAATGAATCAAACACTAGCTCAGAATCCGAGTCCGATGACGCAGAATACTCAGCAACCAAAGCGAAGCTCAACCTCGAAAAAGACGACAACTCCTCCAAAATCTACCAACCTCCCCGCCTCCAATCCGTACCGTTCGAAGACAACGAATCCAAACTCGCAAAGCAGGAACGCCAACTTCAAAAGCAGCGGGATCGCATGCAACGATCCGAACTGGCCGAAGTGGTCCGTGCTCAATTCACGGATGCTCCGGAAGTGGAGGATATTCGGGGAGGGGCCATGTTGGGGAAGCAGAAGGAGCTGTCGAGACGTGTTGCCGATAGGGATAGGGAGATTGGGGAGTTCGAGGAGACTCATATGATCAGGTTGACTATGGGAAAGAAGGAGAAGAAGGAGAGGAAGAGGGTGATGAGGGAAGAGATGAGTAATTTGGGTGCGATTGCGGACTTGGGAAATGTTGCTAGGGGCATGGATGATGCTTTTGGGGATGGGGAAAGTGGGCGTGGTGGTGGAAAAGGTCGAGAGACAGAGTATCAAGTGAAGGGTATGAGGAAGAGGAAAGTAGAGGTGTTGGAACCTCAGGGAGGCAAACGCGGGGGGCGTCGTTCGAAGGGTGCATCCAATTCCTTTCAAAAGGCCTTGTATGGTGGTAGAGGTTCCGGTTCTTCCAAGAAGAAAAGATGAAATTCATGCTTTTCGGTTTGTGTTCTAACAATTTAAATGGGTACTACAACCACTTCGCTTATTCCGAATCTAGTTGTAATCAATTTGCTACGAGGAAAAAATGTATGCCTTTGGAATTCAGACTTTTGTTGCTGATCTCCGGTGTTGAAAAACACGAGTGAATAGTTTGAGAAAGAGTTATGTCTAGCTATTGAAGCAATCACGATGGTCACTTGTTCAGTTGTTCCTACTACAGCTTAGAGTTAGTTAATTCTTTCTTTAGAGATCTCCTTGGCTTAAAGTCATTCTTTGTAATAACTAAGATTGATCGATAACAAAATGTTGTCATCATCCTTCGCGAAATCTCGAATCGTTCCTCGCTACTTCACGAACGGCAGAACCAAATACGACAAATAAAACAATTTCCAAAGGTGCATGTAATAATCGTAAACCTCCACACTATCCTCCGCATTCACGCCCTTTGCCTCTTTTCTCGTTGACCATCCTGCCAACCAGCACAAACCTCCTACCAAACCTCTCCTAGCCCCAACAGCCAAACTCGGCGCCACCAAGGCCCATTGCATCAATGCCGCGCCGAACACTCCAAATAACACAGTCAGCAGATTTTTCATCGTCCGAAACACCTTCGTCTGTCCAACTCTCACGGTGAAAGATTTGATATTGAAAATGCGATCCCCATGCGCATCCGGCACATCTTTCATCAACGCAATCACAATTCCAAATACCCCGAAAAATAAACTCGAAAGCGAACACTTCCAATCGTTCTTCAAACAACTCATCACTCCCATACTCTTTCCAAACGCACTCGAAAGCGCATGGCTGTAAAAACCGGCATTGATGATCGTCCCCCTCACGGCCACGATGCAAAACGCCGCGAGGAGGGGATGTCTCTTCATCCGGAACGGAGGAAGAGAATACATCGTCCCCAAGAGAAAACTCCCCCACAGGGCCACTTGCAATCCGGGCGTGCTGTACGACGGATGCGTCACGCTCATGAGCAGCGACGCGAGCAAGGCCGCGAGGACGATTCCGACGGCGGTGCCCTTTTTCAAGTCGCCTTTGGCGATGACCAATTCCGGTTTGTTGATTTTGTCGATTTCGACGTCGGTGATTTGATTGAGTCCCGTGATGTAGAGGTTCATGAGCAGGGAGGGAACGACGGCGTAAGCGAGGGATCGGAGGGCGGAGGGGGTGAAGAAGGAGGAGTAGGTGGGGCTGGCGAGGAGGAAAATGGAGGGGATGGCGATGGCGGATCCGATGAGAGTGTGGGGGCGGGTGAATCGCCAGAGGATTATTGGGAATGGGGGTTTGTTGCCTTTGCCGTTGTTGGCGGTGTCGTTCATTCCGTTGTTGTTGGTGATGGGAGAGGGTGATGTGTGCAGCGATGACGTTAGCGATGCGTCCGCGGGCGAGCCATTCGCCTGTAATGCAGCCGTTTCATCGGTCATTTTTTGATCCAAAAGTTTAGGAGAGTGGCCGTCTCCATTGACGATCATCGGGGATGCCTCGCCTTCCATGACGTCATTGGATCGAGATTCATTCCAAAGACGGCTGTCATATTTTTTTGTCCTGGTGGGTGGCGATCTCGAGGAAGACTTCTTCGCGGTTGTGGCGGTGGCGGTGACGGTGGCTGAGATGCCACAAGGACTCTTCGAAGTCAATGACGAAGGATAGGAGAAGGCCAGTGTTGATGATGAGTCAGG
>JALLPE010000334.1:0-18708 GCA_036940025.1 Conticribra weissflogii
CCCAAATGCAAAATATATCTTTGTTGATGCATAAGCTTTTACCTCAACACTCCAATGGAGCACTTTTCTTACATGCAAATATCAATCAAACCCATCCCACAATAATTCATTGATGATTATGGAATTAAATGCAAAACCAAAGATGATTTGTCTACATGGAAATTAGAAAAAGCATGTATGGACTACTAAAGGCTGAAATTCTGGTCAATTAACTGTGCAAGAGAAGATTAGCCAAATATGGATATTACAAAGTCCCAAATGCACCAGGTTTATATAAACACCATTCACAACTAATACAATATTTGCTGGTTGTTGATGACTTTAGCATCAAATAAGTCAACATTAGGGATGCAGAGCATCTACTGAATGCCCTCAAAGACCAAGTAGAAATTAAATGGACTCATGGGTTGTATTGTGCAATCTGCAATCCCACATGACTGGAACAACAAAGAGAGATTTGTTGATATCTCTATGAGGATACATCAAGAAAAACTCAAAATCATGGAAAAGGACCACTTCAATCTTCAATATAGCCTATAGCCAGCTTCAGCCAAGAGATATGAAAAGCTGCCCAAGATCCCATCCCAGAAGACACTACCAAGGAATTATCATGAAAAAACGAGTCCAATAGGTGCTTAAAAGCTTACTTTACTATGCACAGACTGTCAAAACTGCATTCCTTGTGGAACTAAGCACTATAGCTGCTGAACAATCAAAAACTCTTAATTCAATGTGGACACAGCTGAACACCTTCTTGATTACTGCACAATTCACCCATTTAAAAGATCAGATAGAAAAAATCTGATATGGTACTCTTTCGAAACACTTTTCCAGGCAAATATTTTAGGCACAAGGAAAGAAATCGCTGATTCAAGTGAAAAAAATCTTCTCACTAACATCCCAGATCGGGCTAACAATGGATCCAAACTATTTTTGCCGCGCATGTCAAATGGATTTTCCCGATCGCTTCCATCTTGTTTACCTCTCAATAGATTCGCTCCTTCGTCGCTTCCTCGCGACGCTGCCATGCTTATCGGACTCACAGGAAGTAAATTTTCATGGGATGTCGACAAGTTTGCTGCATCATCCTTTGATGCTGTCGCCAATTATGCTGCTGTGAATTTATCAACGCTGCTCACCGAATTTGGAGAGGGGGGGTGTAATGAAAGATTCCGCGCTGTGATGCTTTCTCAATCTTGCACTTTTGGTCGCGCATCGAAGGAATCAAAGAAGATTTATTCATCTATCCTAATTAATGACACACTAGGAATGTCTTTAGGGGATCTAGACTGCGATATTGGCGGCCCAGAATATTCTTGCAGTGAAATGGCAGCAAGGATCGAACACTCGCCGACTAAATTTGGTAAATATCAAATCGTCGCTTGCAATGATGACGACATCGTGACTTTGAATGGACGGCGTATTATCGCTAGCACGGGTCCATTCCCCATTCGGAACAGAGATATCTGCAGTATTGGTGCGAGGGTATTTGTTTTCATTAGAAAATACAAACCAAAGTAAAAGCTAATATTCATAATCACTTAAACATGTTGCAAGTAAGTATCGAACTTTTTTGAACGAATTTCATTTTTACGCCCATGTGATTTTTTGTTTTACAAGTAAAGCAGAGGTAACTATTTCCGAATTTAAAATAGATTTTGAATCAGCAATCGATTCAGTAACGAAAGAGATCAATGGGGGGTATTGGGAATACTTTCATAAACGAAGCCACCCCAGACGTCGACCAAACGATCCGTTGGGCCAGAGAATCACTCCAACGTCGGCGAGGGGGATTGAACACTAAGAGGCAAGATCGAATAGCGTCTAGTAAAGTTGACCGCGACACTCTTAACAATGGTTCCGACATGAAATTGAACGAAACGCTCGAGAGGGGTCGATCCATTCTAGCAGAGGCTGAAGCGCGTTCGAAAATATTAGAGCACTATGCTGCGAATAAGAGAATCCAAAGTCCTCCTGGACGACGAGAGCTATACCCTATTCAATCCAAGATACAAGATGCTTCCTTCTCAAGCGTTTCTTCAGAGATCGTTCGATATCGAGAACCAAAGCAAGGAAGAGGTCTTGTTGCTAAATTTTTCAATTGCACTGACCTGATAAACAACGAAAAACAACTAGAGAAAAGTGGTGTCGAGAAAGATCCGCTATCATCTTTGATCAATATTCCAAGTGAAAAGCCTGATTGGGATGTCATACATTGTTGTAAATTATTTCAATCAACTCCAAGGACATCCCACTCTGTTAGTAAACTATCCAATAAGGATAACAGCTGTATTGCTTTAGAGAATTTGATCTTCGAAGGGGAAGCACGCGCGAGATTAGATAAGTTGGTCTCATCAACGCGAATACGAGGAGAACAATCCTTAAAAATCATGCCATCGGATGATTCGTCTCCAAAAAAGCAGTTATCATCTTCATTTGATCCTACATTAATGAGGGCAGCAAAAAGAGCCGCGCTAAAAAATGCCAAGCGAGCCGAGGAATCAATTGCTGCCGAAGAAGCATTTCGTAGAATGTCAATATTTAAGGCAAGACCTCTTCCTCGAGGAGTACGAGTAACCAGCAATCTACATGCACCAACGCTCTCGTTTCAAAGCAAGCAAGTTGGAACAGTCGATAGGTTGTTACGAAAAGATTCAAAGCTTATTCAACCCAAGTGTTGCACATATTCTTTAACTGCTTCCAAGGAAGGTTTTGATGATTCATCATTAGTGACGTCAAGATCAAGCAATTGGAGTACCTTCAATATCTGCGGCAGAAACGAATCAGAAAAAGATCGCGCTAGACAGGTCCATTTCGAGAAATCACGAAGAAAAGTAAAAATTCTCGACTTCGTCAACCATTTCATCACACCAGAGAAGGGTGACGATTCATCTGTATTCTCGGTCGACGAAGAAGATTTGATCGATGACGAATTGTCTCTTCATCAGCAGATTTGCGTTTTAGAAGCAAAACTCAGGCGTGAGAAATTCTACGGTCGATCCATTCTAAATGACATTGTAGACATTGATCAAAATGTAATTATCGAAAATATCATTTGTGGAGGATCGAAAGAGAATATGAAGACGATTGTCGATTGGCTGAAGGAAAAACTTTGCGACCCGATCGAAGCGTGGAAAACTGATGATATAATCCTTAAATCGCCAGACGCAAGTCCTTGTATCCACGAAGAGACCGAACAATCAAGGAAGCGAACAATTTATAGACGGGATGAAGACTGGTTGAAGAAGCGCGAACGCAAACGTTTGGACGCATTGACACTGCGTGAAGAAACAGAGATGACTAATGTCACCGGCAAACCAGAGATTTCATTTTCAAAGGAATCTTGGGCAATTGCTAAAAAGTCTCACGAAGAGACGCTCAAGAAGGTAGCAGAAGAGGAAGCAGAATCAAGGAAACGGAAGGATGCAAACGAAAGAATTACAAGTGAAGTAAAAATGATAGAAATTATGAGACTTCAAGAACAAATTAAGGCAAATTCTCATCCAAAGCAGAGTGTTGTACGCAAAGAAGAGCAAAAGAGGAGAGTTGACAAATTGTCCCAGCCTAAGCAAACAATTCCAGGGGACAGAGCCCAAAAAAATGAGCAACAAACAGAGGGAGATTCGACGCAACCGATTCGAGGAGAAGGAAAGATTCGTTTTCAGCCCAAATCCATAGATCTATACAGGTTACCAGCAAAATTTGCTAACCAACCAATCAATGATTACTTATCAAGCCAAAACGCAAAGCAATCCGAATTCGTAGGGAAGAATTTTTCTGACATGAATGATAAGGAATTCCAAAAAATGTTGAATCAAATCAATCGGAAATCGAAACCATCTAGCGCTTGCGAGTCATCATCAAAATCTGGATTTAAACGAGATGCCAATGAGGCTCCAGCACTTCCAATGGGTCAGCTCAAAGATAACGAAGATGCCCACAACTACTGGAAAAACGGTCAATATTGTAGCAGCAGTGCGCAAGAACGCCTGATGATAAAATTCAATAATGCTACCTTCAACGAAATTCCATCGCCAAATCCAAAAATTGACCGATTATCTAAAACGACTTCTGTCGAATACTTGACGTCTAACTCGTTCAAGAAGAATGAAGCATGTGTAAGAAATGAGCGAGGAGGTAGCTTTCTTGATCTAGTTTCCCAAGTAAATGGTTCCTTGAGACTCCGAGTCAGAGACGCGCGTGGTTTCTCCCCGGACACAGTATACAGAATTCCATACCAAGCCAAAGCTGGCGAAAAAGGCGTTAGTTTATTAGTTGGAAAAATGATCGGTGGCGATGACGATTTGGTGATCACTGTCATTTTTGACAATCTACATTTTGACGAATCATCAGCGGCATCATGGTGGGATGCCCACAAAGGACGTATTACGATGCAAGATAATCAAAAGTACTTTAAGTCTTAAATTATAACCGGAAAATGCTTCATCAACATTAATCTACGATTCCAACGGAACTTGATACATTTGGGATGAGATTTATAAATATTTTTGATAGCTGAATATAAAATGATAGACATCCTTTTTTGTTGCAACTTTGGCATCCAAGAACAAATAACCCCTAAGGAATTTATTAGGTTTCACGCGCAATTCACCAATTCTCAAGAGTCTTCGTCAAGCTCTCCCGCATTTGTTGACCACGAGTCAATTCTGCCCCCGAGATTGCCCATCGATTTCTGAGGATATTGATTCAGCATCCTTCATAGTCTTACGAACTTTTGTAACCCTCTTGGACCAATTGGTACGTACAAATAGATACATGTAAACACTAGCTGCGACAGAATATCCAATGGTTACAGCCGCTACTAGACCCTGAAGATCGTAGTTTAGACCGTATACAAACACAACACCAAGAGGAATTGTTATAACCTGAGTAATTGTATGAAGCCAACGAGTTGATTTGTTAACTCATTTTCAGGATCATGACCAAAGTATACACATTTGGGTTTCATAAAGTAAAGTCTTACCCATCCACAAAAAAATTTGATTAAAGATGCCAATCGATACCTCCCTTGAGAACCGAGTAAACTCCACAATAGCATACCAATGGTCGTGACTACGTTGCAGATAGATGCCATGGGGATTAAGGTTAGCAGCATATTTCTTAGCGTTTTGTCATTTGTCAGCCACCCAGGAATTTCATTACGGAAAACCAAAAAGAAAATGGATGTAAGCGAGGTCCCAAAAATCGTTCCTGGGGGGAAAATGTTTCGAACAAGTATGACGGCAAAGATGAGAAAGAACCCGAGCTAACTATATGAAGAACGTGAATTCGATACATAATAGCTTACCAATCAATAGTGACTTGAAAGACGACCTTCTAGCCATGGGTATATGTCCCTTTCCAATGTGATAAGCACATCGGATTTCAGCTGCGCAGCAAATCCCTTCCATCGACGCAGCAAATATGTCTTGAGAGGACAGATCCAAAGTATCAGTTAGGACTATTCTTGTGACAAGTTGTATTTTCAATCTACGACGAACCCGAAAAAACTCACCCCAGAATGTTCGAACAATTGCCCACGTCGATACCTCAGCAGGTCCCATTTCACTTGCTAACAATAAGAGGACCCCCCACTGAAAGAGGGCAGGAGAAAGAATAAGTTTTTTAGAATATGGTCCAAAAATTTAAGTGGAGCTTCATCATTCAGTAGATACCTCGCTTTCTCGCGCTACGGCTCCGATCCCAAGGGGTATACCAGTTTTAAGGAATTGTTTGACGGCAACTCGATTCTATGCATGGAAAGATACTTTCGATGAGTTGTAAGCGCCAGAAAACACAAAATGGTTGATTACGGCAGCTCACATTTAGTGCATTTGATTTCATCAAACCGTCCCAGTATAAATCTAACCACCCCTTCCACAAGCTGTAGACAACGTTGATCACGATGAATACTACGACGACTGTCATTCTAACCAAAGCAACATGGAGAAGATTTGCATGTTGATATTTGTAAAGTGTGATTGAGAAGGACGCTGACTGTGCAGCACTCATCAACACCGCAATCACATTACTGTGGACATCGGGATCAACGACTGAAGAGAATTGAAAGAATGATTCATTCAAACCATTGACAACGCATGCAACAATGGAGACAAGTGCCCATTGCTGACCCATTTGAGCAACGTTTTCACTCAAACCAAACGAAATAAGCACGTCATATGTGAAAATACCCCAGATGAAAATGAAAGGGACACCAGAAAGACCAAACATGATAATGGACAGTTGTATGTATTGGCCAGCTAAGTGGTACTTTCTTGCTCCAATTGCGTTTGAACTAAGTGAACAGAGAGCATCAGTGAACCCTTTCAGTATCTCATATGTCAACCTGCCCAGTAGTATGATTTTTTTAGTTCTACCATAGTTAGAATATCACGATGTGCTCTGATTCAAAGTTGAGTTGGAAATGAAACGACTGCATAAGCTCACCCAACAAAATACCCCGCAACTGAATATGCTGCAAGTGCGTCAGTTCCAAGGAAGGAGTAAATAATGACAATATCAACTCCATCGAAGATTTTCCCCACCATTGCAGTGATTGTGAAAGGAGCCATAAGACTTAATATTCTTGAAGATTCGTGACCGAATTTTATAATTTCAATCACAGCAATCAGAGCCTCCTTAATCCTGGAAGGATGATAAACTGCTAGCGGACCGGAAAAAAATCCAGATAATTCTTGTTTTTCAAAGGATGCTCTTTGATCTGCGTGCATTTGTTCACCATCTAGGGTGGAGTGATGCGTCATTTCACCCAATGAAAATTCAGCAGATGAAAAATCACCAATCGAAATATCATCAAAACTGACTTGGACATCATTTTGTAATGGATAACCCGCTCCCTCAGAGTTACTTTTTGTGCAAGTTTCGTCAATTTCTTTCAGGACAGAGAATGTGATATCTTTCAGAGGCGGTGGCTGATATTGGTGCGTTTCAACATCCGTCTGAGACCTGTTCAATGATTCACGTTTTTTATTGATCATTCTCCGTCGTTTTTTCGCTTCCCTCTTCAAATCTTTGGCTTCTTCCTTCATCATTTGAGACTCCAAAATGTAGAGATGATTTTGATACTTTCTTGGACCGAAAAATCCCCCATCGAGGAAATTCGTTTTAGGCATCTTTCTCAATTCACCAGTGTGGGTTACATTTTTGCTCATTGCCCGTGGTGTGGCTTGGGTGATGGATTTGATGGTTTTCTTTATTTTCTTCCTATTAAATTGAACAAAGGAGACTACGTATTCGTGAAAACCCAAACCAAAAACAAATACGTTACAAAAATGAAGTGTTTAAATGCGACCAGTTTTCATCACCTTGTAGATCTCTTTTTTTTCCATCCTCGTTTTGTAGATGATGTTATAGACACATCGCTGTCATAGCTCATCATTGACGATTGTCTCTTCAAGGAAGCAGGACTTACCGGCGTCGTTTTCTCCTCAGGATTCCCCACATTGATCGTATTTTTTTTGTTACCTGCTTCACTAGAAGGAGAATTTTCTTCTTTAATTTTGGAAGTGTGGCTTTGCAAATCCGACCCAGCACTACAAAATTGAGTTGAAATCGGCCTTAATCCCAAATCACTCCAACTGCGTTCGTTGTTCGGCTGATCGATGCATGAGTTGAAATCGAGAGAAGTTTCGTGGTTGCAAATTTTCTCTTCCACACGCTCGAAAAATGAGAGGTCGTCGTTATCTTCGAAGCTGTTATCTCGATCGTTGAAACCCAGTCCCATGCAAACATCCCATTGTGCAGAATAAGAGTTCGCTACATCATCGTCTACCTCACCATTGAAGGGACGTGGCGGAGTTTTCGAGACAATATTTCGTAGATCGTGTCTTTCTTGTTCCTTCCTCAGCTTCTTTAACTTGCGCAGTCGAGATCTTTCGTCCCCAATCGCGACGAAAAGCGGAACGAGGGCCTGTGAAGCAAGGACGAAGATTAACACTCCAATGAAGAGAGGTGCACCTGGATGCACTGTTGTTTCGACGTAATCCTCAAAATCACCTCCATAAGTAGACGAATTGTAGTTCAGTAGTCGATAGATATCGCTTGGATTGGCTGCAATGTCACCAACGTTATCAATGGTGAAAGTGCCGTCAGCATCCATGTTTTCTGAGCGTTTTCATCCCCCCAAAGCAAAATATCGCAAGAATGAAGGTAAATCACAAAATTGCGAAAGAAATGTTTCGTTGTCTTTTCGACTGGGACAGGTGTATTGTAGACAGCAGTGCATGCTAGAGTAGTTCGCAAATTAATACTGGTTTTGGCCGGCTTTTACAATACGTTTCTATCTCAGACACGGGCAGTTATCCACCCTGTCCATATTTTGTTAATATTATTCATTCATTTATGTTCTACATTTGATCAACGTCTTTGTATGGGATTCCACTTTACACAAATGGGCAATAAAGTCTATTGTTTCGACTAGAAGCTAAGTAATGTAAATTTGTTGGTATCCCGCTCCGAGTTATGTGGCCGAAACGAATGCAGCCAATATGTAGAGGAAAATTTACATACTGAGCATTGAAGTAGGACTGTAGAACTAACCTCCAAGTGTGATATGGCACGTTAGTTGGTAGTCGCCGAAAAAGCGATTACTCTAATAGAGTGTCCGCACATTTGCAAACTTCGACGGACCGAGTGTTTTTTCAAATTCGAACAGAGATATCCTTTGTCAGTGTTTCGTCGAATTTGTAGAATGTCTGTGTCCGCACAAATCCTGGGTTTTTGACACTTTTGACTTCTGACACCACCATTCAAAGCCCCGAAACATTGAAAATCAATTCACACAAAACTTTCCACCTTGACGGCCAGATCCCATCAAAACTGCTCCCCCCATGCTTCCCCGTCAAGACCGACCAGGGAGTCATCATCATTCCCTCCCACAGTCTCCCTTCCATAGCCAAAAACCTACCAATTGGAGGGGAGGAGCTCGTTGTCATTGTCGTGAAATCTTATTTCCAACGTGGGCTTTCCCTGGATCGCTAGCACCAGCGCAAATGATGCCCCCCCCCCTGCCAAGGAAAGATCAATTTGACGAGAAGCGGGCGATCCGGACTTGTCCTGCACCCAATATTCTTGGGGGAACTGAAACTGGTAGGAGGATCATCGGGATTGCCACTCCCTTCCCGATTGCGGCTCTGAAAGAATCACTGTCACCCTTGGTGTGCCTGTCCTTGTCGCCCAGGTGATCCTCCTTATCCATGTTCTCCTTATCGTCCTCTCCGCCATTTTCAACCGAGCCACAATGTCTGGCTCGCCTTCCACGCCTACATCGTTTAGCAAATCCGCCGCGTCAATGGCGTCACCCCCATCTTGCTTGAACTCTCCATTGTCCTTGTCTTTGCTGACACCATCGACGGGACCAACTTGCATCATTGTTGCCAATGATTTCATCGTCTCTGAGCTCATTGGGCCAACCCACGCTTTTGGTGGTGCCAAGCAAGTCTGTAGATTCACACAACAATAAATATTTTTTGCGATGGTTCCGGAACATGGCGCAAGGAACACCACAATAACAACCACTTGAACAAACTCCAGTAGGAATGCCTTCAAGGAGAAGACCATTCCTTCTTATTCCCACTTTTGTAATGGTTGCTAACAAGAATCAATTATGGCAAACTTGCACAGAATTTTTGACATGGCACATAGAATTTGCCTGAATTTTCTGCCCTAATTAGCTGCAATCCCTCTATTTTCTCTTGTCACAGCACAACCCGCTGATTTTTAGCCAACCAATTGAGTATATCTAACAAAAAATTTAAAAATAAATGAATTTTCAATAGATTGAACATGTTTCTAAAATTGGCAGTTAGATAAAAAAATAATGTTCAATACAAAATAAAAGACTCATTCATTATAAAATTTAAAACCTGTGTTTTAGCAATTATACAGATCTAATTCAAAAGCTTAATAAACTATTATTTGTGATAGCATTGTTCAAATTCACAATAGACCTGAAGAAAAGTCATAAACTTGTGTTTCCAATTAAATTTCTCATTACGCTTCAAAACTTATCAATTAATAATAGCTAAAATCATCCTACTGAGATTATTCAATTTTTGGCAATTAAATAGTGTGAAATTGGTATCTAAATGAATGGATGGTGGAATATTGATTAAAAAATATATAGAGTCTAAGAATAAAATCAGTAGATATTTGAAAAGTTCTAGATTCAAAAATAAATTACAGAACTGAGACAAATGGAATCTCATATGGAAGATTTTTTGGTTTTACAGGACATTTGAAACAAACTTATATTTTATCATTGCTTTCTATTCTGATGGATTACTATTACAAATATTGGAATCAGACATCACATATATCAACAAGACTTTATACAATACATCATTGATGAGTTCAAACAAATAAAATATTTGTTACTTAAAATCTGAAAGTGTTAGATTAATGAAAATGACAGATTAAATACATGTAAGTACTGAAAAATATGATAAATTTCAAAAGCTTTGATTTTCATTTGAAAATAACTTATAAGTTGCTAATTGAAAAATATATAAATAAATAAGTTCCTAGCGCTAATTAGTGCAATGGCTTCATTGAAGAAGCAAAACATAAATTAGTGTTTTTGACAAAACTAGTAAAACTCACCAATAATTTGTAAAAACTTCATTTTTGAGTTCAAAAATCAAATAAAATTAAATGTTTTTCACAACCTGAATTTGGTGGCTGAATGAAAATGACAGATGAAATGCTCTACTTTAAAAATCTATATATTTCTAATAAATTGAACAACTTTGTTTTGGCAATCAGCATACAGATATAGAAATTAGTTCCAAGAGAAATAAGATGTTAAGATAATTTGACAGAATTCCATGACACATGCACTTTTTTGGCAGTTTGAGCTTTGTGATACTCTTAATAAGTATCATTTGGCTTCAAATCTTGTCCCTTGTTTTTACAATAACTATCATTCAAAGATATTAAATTTTGGACTACTTTATTTGTGTCATGATGAAAAATCCAATTTCATTTGAATTGTGTTTTTATTTCATTGGAATTGTGTTGTGTTGGAGAGGAGGATGTTATTTACCATTCCTTATATTATATAACTCACATATTATGAATAAACAATGGATCCAGCCCATTTGTAGCATATGGTAGCAATCATACTAGGTAGATCACAAAACTTGTCCTCTAGAAAACAAGTTTTAATAGAAGAATTTGCAAACATTGCCATTGACTTTGGGAATTAGAAAAATTAAACAAATGAGCCACAAAATCTGTATAATGAAAATGATATCAATTCATATTCAACTTGATACTATTGATGTTAATTTTTTTAAGTCATTACTTGCATGATCACTGTATATGTTAGTGGTTTGGAAAAAATCAAATCCATATTATAACAACCTTGTCAATGAATCCTCTTACAAAAGCAACTCATTCAAATACTGACAATTTGGTAGAATCACCAACTGTGTCTTGTGTAACACACATTAGTTTGTATACAAGGGAAAATGAATGTCTCTAACAGTGTAAAAGGTTTACATAGCCAAGATTAAGAAGATATGAATTGCAGGGAACTGGATCTAAAGCAAAACAAATCAAGAGATAACTTGGAATGCAATAGAAATTGAAAATATTTTTCAATCATTTAGATTTTAATTTTGAGAAATATCACAATGTCATTGACTGTGTTGAAAATATCTATTTGTACCATCTCAATACCTCATTTTGTAATAAACAACAAAGATTGACAAAGGAAGATATTTGGCATATTTTCAGAACATGTATGGATTTCTATTGTTCCATTAATATATATCTCCATTGCAATTGATGAAAGATTCCTAATCAGACCTTCATCCAAAAGTAATTTTTTCCTATTTCATTCCTAAAGTGAGTACATTGAACAGAATAACCCGCAAATATAAGTGTTTGAATTGGATACAAACCAAAAATCAGATAACATCCTATGTACAGAATTGCACTTGTGTTGTTTCTGCTTCAGAAAGACAAGTCTGGATGGTAAATTATATTTGATTGATACCATAATACATCAACAAATATCTTTATCATGATTCTATGTTATTGGTTACTATGCAGTCTTCTCTTTTTTGGTTTTGTCGGTATGTTTTACAATATATTTGTATGGTAAAACACATGATTTAATCATTATCATGTAGAAATATACCATTTATTACATTTCAGAACAATTTTTTACACATCTTTCTACCCTATGTTGTTGGAACAAATAATATTTCTTCTGCTATCAATAAAATGAATGTTTTTTCCTGTTATAAAAATAATATCATTATAGGGTCACATTATATTTCCATTCTAAGGATGGACAAGAAATAAACCTAGGAAATGAAGTAAGATACAAGAGGCAGGTGGGGCACTGAAAATAGCAGAGGAAGTTGTGTCTGATCATGCTGACATGTAAACAAATACCAACACAGAGTCTAACATGGATCACAAAATGGAACATGCCTCTAAAGAGAGCGTATTGTTCTCAAACAAGACTCACTCTCAGAGCAACTGGTAGAGCATCTGATTGGTCATCATTTCAACTAAAAGCATTAGTAGTTTTGATTGCTTACAATTTTTCCATGCCTTCAATGAGAAAGACATCAGGAAGCTAGAGATAGCTAGGAACTTTGCAACTAAACAAGTTATTTCAGAGGTTGAACAGTGGGAGAATAGTGAGGATGTTGTTAGGGAAGTAATTGTTGATGACTTCATGGATGCATTTTACTTCAGACTCAAGACTTAACAATGTACCAATTATTTTGTGATGTACAAATCCAAAGCAATATAATTCATTCACAACTTCTCAAACAAAATTGTTGTTCCAAGTTTCATATTGAGTAAGTTCTGTGCATATATACTTATGACTTTTCATATGTATACAATTTACTCATCATGATGAATTCATTACAAACAGACATGGTTTGGAGATCCACCAACAACCTTGATTTTCAATACTGTCCCTTTTGCAACCTGAATTTGACAAAGGTTAGATATTATGCAACATTTATGTCATATAAATACAAAGAGGATGGTTATGACAAAGACAGGATATGTCATGGACTATATGAAAACAAAAATGATTACTTGCATCACATCAAAAATTTCTGTATTCATTGTAATGATGACAAAATGATTTGTAGATATCATCAATAGTTGTATTTTTTGTTACAGTGTTATAGACTTAGCTTAATTGAAATAACATTGTTTATAATTGGTAATGATGAAATTATGATTATTGCATGTATATCTGATCTATGTAAACAATTAAAACTTGGTTGGTCATTTACATGTTGGTCACTTGAAATTGCTACAATGTGAAGTGTTTCTTGTAGAGATAATCTCAATATTCTATAAATATGACCTTAAAATTGTTTCATTTATTGTACAATAACAATAACACTTATAAAAAATTTCAATAGTTTATATGCAATGTATGATCATCCTTCTAAAATGTCCAAACTCAAATGCAAAGGTACAAAATGATACTCATCAAAATCCCTCTAATTTTGTAAAACCCAAAGGAATTGTAAATGAGGGTATATTGTACTTCTTACGCTGCTATGGACAAAAATTCTAGAGTGAATTGCTAGCAACTTTTGTTGTTAAACCACATTGCAGACCCACTCATTTGCTCTGTTTTCAATGCCATTTTTCTGTTATGTGAAGGTGAGCAACGCTGGGCAAGCTTGGAGTAATTCAACATCAGAAGCATCAGTGAAGTCAACCACCAATGGTGAATGAAGAGTTGGACGCTAGCCAGGGTGAATGGTGTGGCATCAGTGGAAGATGAGTTGGTGTATTTGCCCAGGTGAAAGACCAAGAAGAAGGCAATGATGATCATGTCAGCGTTGACTGGAGCAAGTTGGAGTTCAGTGGGAGATTGGCTGTCACAAAGGCAATGTGTTTGAGACTTTGTATGGGGATTAGCTTTATGGTCAAAACCAGTGGGTTGTTCCACTTCCAGGCAGCTAACATGCATTGGATGTGGAAGTCAATCTTGCCAGTTGGTGTGAGGCAGGGTCTTAGGCCCCCAGTGCAAGGAAATTTTGGGAAACTACCCATACATAATCTCAGCCCATCAGCTGATAATTTGCTGGAACAAACTCCACAGCGAAAGACTTGTAGCACTGGTATTTTGTTGCAGATGGTTTGTAGAAAGGGATCAAGGGCCAATTCATGGGTGAAGGCAACCCAGATGTCCCAAGCTGTGACAGTGTTGTGGGTATGACCAGAAGAGACTCCTGTAGCAACTGTTTGCATTGCAATGCTTAGATGATGGAAGAAACAATTTATTGTGACAGGGTCCAGACCTGAAAGGTTGTTGGCTTGGGGAGAAGCACAGAAATGGATGAGAACAAGTCAGGCCATAGAGAAAAATTACATAATAGTGCATCTTGGATCTGACAGGGAGATGATTGAACCAAGAGACATATTGATGAAATTGTTGATGGAGACCAAACAGCCAGAGGAGGTAGACAGGGGTGGAGGTGGTGGACATACTGTGCACTCCCAGAAGGTGGTTGCAAGGTGGTTGCTTTTGCTGAGGATTTTGCACTTGCAGACATTGAAGCACAGTGCAGCACAATTCAAGTGAAGGAGACTGCATGCTAGTTCAAGGTTGGAGTTGGAGATGGTGCCAGGGGGATTTTATCAGACACAAGTGTATCAGAGATGTGCTGTGTTCAGCAGAGGTGGCAGAGAATTGTTGTTTGTGTGAACCCCTGGTGCATGGAGGCAGTTGGCACCATGAACCAGATACCTCCACACCCAGTGCCAAATGTATCATGATGGACTTTGGTAATGGGGGCAAGAGGAACCAGTTCTGCAATGCTGGTCAGGCAATCAGTGAGTTCCAATGAAAGCCGCCAAAAATCTTGAAGGGCATCATACACTCCCTTGGCCACAATGATGAGCTATCCAGGTGATGTAGTCAGGGCAGCCTGGAGCTACTGAAGAGGTTGCAAGCTCCAGGCAGGATGAGCAACATGTTGGGGGAATGGAGGCAAGAATTTGTGCAGGCATTCTTGTCAGTGGGCTGGTAGGTGGATGGGTTGTGATGTGGTGTCAATAATCCAACCTAATACCATCTTGACAATATCCCAAGAGCAGTCACCCTGTTGTAGCTCATTTAAGGAGACCAGTTCTTGGCGTTTTGGTGAATCATTTGGGCCAAGGCGTCAGATGATGGAATCAATTGCCTGTAGTAAGGAGCATCAAACTCTTGATAAATGTGGATACTAGGTAACACCAATGAATTCATCAACAAATACAGACACATTTTGACAGGGTCTGTATGGAGAGGAAAAAAGGGTCTTGTGGTACAACTGGGGTCTTGTACTTGGTGTTGTGATCAAGAGCATTGGAGTGGCCTGTAGCTGTATTAAGGACATGTGGGGGTGAATAGTCCTGGGGATGACACAATGAAGCATTGGTGATGTGGGAAATTGTTTTGGTGATGGCACAGAACAGTGGCAGGCTTTTCTTCCATCCATGGGGAGCACAAGTGGGATAGAAACAATGGGGTTGGTGCCAGGCCTGGTTGGGAAAGCCAGTGTCAACTTTGGAGAGTCATCTGGCACAATGTCAACACCGTAGAAGCCATTGCAGATGTCCATTTTGTTGAGAAAGACAGGACTGGTAGATGGCATGAGGGTGTTGGCATTCAATCCTGACCAAGAATACTCACCAATCCACTGTGGCTGGAATTTACATTGAGGAATAACACCTGACAGCAAGAGGTGGATGTTTGGCAATGCACTTGTAATACCAGCCAGGGGGACAGTCAATTGTACTTATGCAATCATGTCTGTGAACTCCTCCTCAAGGAAGTCAGTGCAACCCAGGTAGGAACAATGGGGTCCCCAGCTGAGGATGGCATCAAAGGTGGTAAAATCCCAGGGGGTGGAGTGCAGTTGGACTGGGGCCCCATTGGACTTGAAGATGTGAATCAAGTGTGCTGCCAGATGGTTGAGCAAGCAGACATAATTAAGGTTGCCCACTCCCCAGGAATGCTGGACAAAGTTGCACCATCCCAGTCAGTGGAGCAATGCAACTTCATTTATGATTAATTTTCCCATGGCTAGATATGAGGGTGGCTGGATTGCTGTGGGCATGCCTGGAGCAAAGAGGTAGGGTGCAAGGGTAGCAAAAGGGGACAGTTCAGCTAAAGTGGAATGAGTTGTTAAGCAGTTACTTAGTTTTTGGTTTCCCCAGTCATTGAGTCAATGAATTTTGGGGTCACTGTGTTCAAACCAGGCATACAATTGGCAGAAATCCAACAGGGGACATGGTCCATTGCAAAGGGGCAGTCTGGGTTGCACATGCCCGTGGTGTGGTAGGCAAGGCAGCTGGTGGGAGGGTCTGGAGATCTCCCTTTGCTATCCTGTCCCAGAGGGTGCAACTTTGACTCATTTGTCATTGACCAACTGAAACTTGAAGGTGCCAAACAAGGCATCATTGAAGGCATAGTTTTGTTGAAGTTGGGACTGCAACATTTTGGGTGCAGACATGGAGCCAACCAGCCCCTAGCCCTAAGCGTGTTGCATTTTTGTAATTCAGGTTATTGAGGAATACAGACAAGGGTTGGATAGGTTGCTACCAACCAATGTGACATCAATAACAGCTAGTTTGGGTGGACACAGGGATGACTAACTATAGGTGGAAGTGGCACCAAGTTGGAAGAAGGAATTGAAGTTGAGAGTTGCAAAGAGGGCCACTTAGATTGTGGGTTTCCATGGGACTTGAAGTTCCACATAGCTGATGAATGCCAATGGGGAGGGGAGAACAACATCCCCATAAGATATTGCTTGGTCTTGCCAGTATGTGGAATCATGGAAGTATCTTTGGCAGGGTACAAGGCAGGTGTTGTAGTTTTGATGAGTTGTCACTGAGATTTGAATTGAATAAATAGATGGAGTTGCGCAGAAACATAATTGTGGAAGGGAAGATTTGGGGAAGGAGGGCAGCAGTGATGACATCCAAACAGCAGAGATTGTCAATGGGCTGGTTTTTGCTGGGGAAGTTATTTTTGACAGAGAGTTCCCTTTGCATCAGTGTTAGAAATGGATGTGTTGCCAGATTTGATGAGGGCTTCTTGAATGTTGAGAGCCAGCTGCTGCTCTTTGTTGGTGGCAACAAATATAGAGACAAGCTTCCAAAGAAATTAGAGGTTATGGAGTCAGGATGAAGACAGTGTCACTGCAGGGAGAGAAAATGTTGCAAGTTGACAGGACTGAATGTGATACAGAGTTATGGGTTGTTGCATTGCACCAGTTCTGCTGCCAGAGCATTGTTAAGTATTTTCATTCTTGCAGACTTGCCAGCATTTACCAGGGCCATGTAAGCCAGGTAAGCTGCCACAAGGTCCTGTTCTGTGCAGAGCATTGTTAAGTGTTGCCATTCTTGCAGACTTGCCAGCATTTGCCAGTGCCTTGTAAAACAGGCAAGCCGCCACAAGGTCCTGTTTTGTGTACAAGCACAGAAGGCAGAGCAGGATGGGTAAATTCTTCTCACCAACCATGGATGTGTTGGATTTGGTTTTTTCAGCCTCCTGCTTGCAGCATGCCTCATCCAGTTGAAGTTGCTGCTGGTGTGAAATGACCCCAAGTCTCTGTATGAAGAGATCATGTTGTTGTTTTTGTGCATCATGTTAAAGCATAGGGAAGTGGAGAGTGGTGATGCTTCTTCAGTGACAGAGGAGCATTGGGTGAGGTGCTGAAGGCATTAGCCACACTGTCTTCCCTGGGGATGGTGCATTGTTGGCAGTGCAGGGGATGGCAAGATGTAAGAAGTGCAGAAGCACATGACACTGTTGGTGAGGCCATTGGCATCAATGACTGGAAGAAGTCCAGAACTGGTGCGGAGTGAGGCTGACAGGATATGTTAATCAAAAACTGGCAAGAGTATGGGGCAGTGAAGCAATGCAGTGGCAGCATTGTTGGCAGAATATGGACCTATGTGTTTCAAAGTGGGGTCTGCTCCCATCAAAGCAACAGTTGTTGGAGCAGAATAGGCATTGACCACAAGATTGTGAACAATCTCTGGAAGTTTGACTAGGTCGCCATTGCTATCAATGAGGTCCCCTTCCACGGCAAAAAATTTCCATCCAGCTCTGGATAGGTGGCAACCAAGTTATTGTCCCAATGGAAAGGACAAATGTACAACATATAACAACCTCCAGAAATTACAGTTGCTGCAATCAAATGATGTTGCACGCCTAATAGGGCAGCATGATTTTTGGTGGCTTCAGTGGTTGTGTTATTGGCCAAATTCCCAAGGTCATGTTTGAATGGCTGGAGGAGTGTTGCACAATTGCCACCTGCAGGGTCAGCAGCTGGGTCATGGAAGAGGGTGGTGAAGTTTTCCATGACAACTCCCAGCACCAGTAACAGGGTGTTGCTGTTTTGGGGTGTGGGAGGTAATTGTCCATTGTTATAAGGATGTGAAGCAGAACTATTGGATTGATGTTGTGGGAATGGAGGGTTTGGGCCTAGCATTGACGTTTGTATCAACAAAACTGGGTGCAGTGAAAAACCCTAACCCTAACTCCAATGAACCCCAACAACCCCAACCCTAACTATGTTGACCATAGCCCTCATAAACCATGACCCTAACACTGATTTACCCTAACCCTAACCCTAACCCTAACCCTCACCCTAACCCTAACCCTAACCCTAACCCTAACCCTAACCCTAACCCTAACCCTAA